>VBSM01000949.1:20225776-20277965 GCA_008086735.1 Cheirogaleus medius | reverse complement strand
AAAAAAAAAAAAGAACAAGGTTAAGAAAATCAGCTATCCAGTTTCCTTGGCCTTCAAAGGAGAATTTCAGCAAAATGTTGCAGGCAGGAGCCCTATTTTGGAGTATTAAGGTATGAGTTTGCAATGAAGTAGAAATGTTGAATGAAGACTGTTTCCAAGAACAGTGGTGGGGGGGCAGGCGGGGGGCAGTGGTATGAAAGTGAGATAATTCGGGTCAGCATGGGAAGATGTGAGCATGTTTGGAGGCTGGGGAGAGGACCCAGAGAGAAGGGAACAATTTAAGAACTAAGAATGCGAAGGGGAACAATTACTGAAAAACGAGGAGAAAGGAGTGGGTTCCAGGGCACAGGTGAAGGGATGTGTCAGAAAGAGGGGGAAGAGCTGATCTTCCTCTGAGAGGAAAGGGAAGGAGTAGAGGTGGACAGAGATGAAAGAGGGAACTGAGAAAGCTCAAGACGGATGGTATGAACTTTTCTCAGCAGAGAAAAGTGCAAGGCCAGCTGCAGAAAATTGCAGGCAGTGGGGTAGGACTTATTGCTTAAGGTAAATGGAAATGTCTTGGAGTGGTGCTCAAGGTGATGAGCAATAAATTAAGGATGAATAATTACAGAGTAGCAATAGGGCAGGAACCTGCCGAGAGGGAGCTGGCACAGTTCCATGAGCGTAAATGCCTCATCAACCAAGTCCTTTTCACATCTCCCACATCCTGTGTTCCAGAATTTTTTTTTTGTCTATATATAGGGCTTCATAGTTATCCCTACTGGGTATTGCTTTATTAATTTCAGTCCATCTTTAGAGATACTTGAGTTCGTTTTGAAACCAGAGTCCATCATACTATTAGAATTCCAGGGCTGTGAAAGTTTTCAACTAACAAACGTGTCTTCACATCTTTGTCTCCATCACTGCATGCAGAAACTGTTCTTCAGCCTGGCAGGGCTTCTTTTTAAAACCTTTTGGATGCAGCTATTTGACCAATCTGAATCTACTTTACTGTAATAATATTCTGCTCACATTTCTCTATCTTGACAAAAAGGATAAGATGTTTTGTTAAATGCTTTTTTGAAAAATCTGAGTACAAAGTATGCCTTCAAAATACTCTGGCTGTATGATCTTGCACAGGTCACATATATTCTCAATGTCTCACTTTATTAATCTGTAAAATGAAGATAATAGTACCTATTTTGTAGAGTTGTTGTAAAGATTATATGACTTAACATAAGAAATGTACTTAAAGTGGTGCCTGGCACAGAGTTTGAGCTAAATAAATGTTGGCTATGATCTGCATTATTAACACCAGTACTCATTCCATCTCTGGCATTTGTTAAGTCATTAAGTAGGTATTCATTCAGCGCCAGATATCATAAGTGCTAAACTCATAGCAATGAACAAGTCAGTCGAGTCCCTACCCTTATGGAGCATATAATTTTACTTTACGTAATACACAAATACCCAAATTCTAAGATTTATGTAGAATTTGGGAAAATATAGGGAGAAATTCTTTTGCTTTTTCTTTGATTCAGTTTCAGTTTCTGGGTCCTGTTTCTTACTGTCCCCTCTCCATTCTTCAGCAAAAATATTATTCAAAGCCCTGACAGAAAGAGGAAATCACAGATAACAAGACAAATAAGACTGATGGTCATCCTCTTAGGAGCAAGGCTTTGCTATCAATGGCCAAATTGAATAAGGGAGTTGGAATAAAAAAGCAGCCAAGTCTCAATTATCTGTGTTAACCAGGGTTTATGAGAACAGACAATGCCAGGAGGAAAATAATGCATCCCGATTAGTTGTCTTAAATTTCACAGCAGAGGCTTAAAAAAAAAAAGAGTATACATAGGCATGTGGAGTAAGAGTGACGGGCAGAAGGTGGTGTTCAGAAAAAGTCTGGTTATAGTTACTCCAACCATTCCTTAGGTTTCTTGGCGAACCACCATACTGTTTATAGATTTATATCTTGAAAGGAAAGAAGTTGTAAAAGTTGCTGTCAAAGGAAGCCTAATTTGCTTGACTTCATGAGGGGGTTGGCTGACAATGCACGCTCTCTGTCAAAAGAATTTGCTGCAAAAAGAAAGTTGAAGGAACCATCTGATTTCCAGATTTCCATAAAGAGCTGGGAGTCAGAAGCAACTGTGCAGCCATCAGGAAAGGAAAAGCCCCCTCTTGGATTTCAGGTCCCACCTTCTCTGATTGGTGGGGGAAACCAAGAACAGGAGGGAAGATTCCATGATCTCCCTTCTGAATTGTAACATGGCTGGATGGCAGGGCTGGACTTAACCCGGTCAGAGAGCTCAGCTCAGGGCAACTGAACGCTGCCCTCTCCAATAAGGAGGAGATTTTGGAACTCTTGCTTAAAAGAAAGTCTCAAATTTTTCAAGCCCCTTTGGCCTTGAGTAGCCCTCAAATATCTGTAGCTACTCCTTCCCCAGGGAGGCTCCTGCTCTGTTTAAAGGCCTTCCCAGTCTTGGGAAATGAGGAATTGCCAAGAGCTTTGAGATGCCATCTTTGTCTGCTTTTGCAATTTCTCTGCCTATGTTTAGGCCTATTGATGTGTAAAAATTCTGAAAATGTATATGGGGTATTACTCAAAGTTTTTGTTTGGTTTTTTTTGGATAATTAATCTTTCTTTGCATGATAGAGAAAGAAGAGTAAGTATTTGCAAAATTTGTTTTCTGCTAAAATGCAGCTGTCTTATATTTTGATAACTATACACATAAAATATTTGCTTTTAGATTGCTGCTACTTCTTGCTTTATTAAAAAAGACAGGAGCAATTCAGCAAAAAACAATATCCACAGTTGCTCCTGGGCCCCAGTGGGGAGTGGGCATTCTCCTTATTATAGTTTTTTAAATGTAGCACCCCTAATGGGTATCGACCAGAGGGGACAAGGTTTCTACTTCTTTAACAGGAGCCAGAAAAAAAGACAAAATCAACTCTAATGAAGCTAGGTCCTGGGACAGGTTGCAAGTGCTTCCTGTTTGTCTATGTGATGTCTTGAAACTTGCCTTTGCCTGAACAGCAATTGAGTTCAGGATCACACAGCATCAACAGTGTGGCCCAAGAGGAGTTGCCAGCTTGGCAACTGTCACAAATCATGCCCTGGCCACCGGGGCCAGCACTCCACAGGTCCACAGGCATCTACCCAAGAGGACGATATATTAATAGTTGGTTAGGGCCATGATGCTTTTCTTTGCTAAGTTTTCTACAAATGCTCAGGCTTCTGCCTGAAAGCTTTGGATGAGACCACGTAATTTGATTGGCCTGTATTCTGGGTGTAGAGAAAGACTGAATAAATGCTTCCCTTTTTCTTTGCTACCTAAGTTTGGAGTATTGAGACCACAGAACTAAATGGAGAGAATCCATGATCTGTATCAAAGACTGTGTTCTTTAATTACTGGAGTCTTTTGCTTTCCTTTTTTTTTTTTCCCTCATTGGACCAGACTCTTACAGAGAGAAACCTCGGAGACACTTACATTTGGAAACCTTGTCCTGAGTCATTTGGAAATGAGATTCTATTTCCAAAGATTCCATTCACTAGGAAAGTTTTGTTAAAGTATCATGACAACACAGGGCTGGTCTACCTACCTAAAGTTTCTTTAGAAGTCTTGCTCAGTTTTGTATTAATTTTTATTTCTAACCACTTTGAAATTTCTCTATGTCATTTCATCTTAATAAGAGCAGCCATGCTGACTGGAAAAGTCTGCAGTGACCAGGTATCTCCATGTGAACTGCTCTGGAAGTTCCAGATAAGAGGGAAATTTTAAAAAGAGGTTATCTTCCATATATTTACATTTAGAATTGACTAGTATTTGATTTATGGTAATAATAACAGATAGGAAGGTAGAAGCATATCAGAGAGCCTAGAAAATGTGCATTTGATTGTATTATCTTCTTTTATCACAGATGCTAGGTGAAAATTTACCTCTGACAATACTGTATTCTGTTTCCTCAAAAAGCCCCAAGCAGCTGTTGGGGAGCTAACTGTGGATAGAGCGCTAGACTTGGGGAATACTGTGGATTCGAATACTGGGGCTACCACTCCACCAGCTCTGTGACCCTGTGACCCATCGCTGTGAGTCTCAGCTTCCTAACGCATTGAACAGGAATGACACTGTGTCCAGGCATTATTCTGAGGATTCAATCACATAATGCATATAAAAATGAAATTGAAATTATAATTTAAAAATATAAATGTAAAGCATTTTCCCTAGACTCTGGGACTGTGAAGATGAATGAGATAAGGTCCCTGATATAGGAGACGTTTACATTTAAAAATCTTGCGCTGTTTCCATGAGGTTCTTTTTCCAAAGGTTCTATCATGGGGAAAGTTTTTATAAAGTGTTATGATAACACAGGGCTTGTCCACCTACCTAACATTTCTTTAGGAATTATGCTCAACCCTGCATTCATTTTTATTCCTAACTGCTTTTTAATTTTCCTATGTCATTCCAGAGTTCTGTTGTAAATGTCAGGATTACCAAAATAGCAGCGACTTCATCAAATCAATAGGCCCAGCTCACCTTCCAGTTCTGCCACTCACTGACAGATGACGACATTGGTGAAGTTACTTAACCTTTCTGAGCCTGAGCTACTTGTGCATCTGTAAGATAGGAAGAATACCACCACCGACACCACTGGCTATAAGGACCAGAGAAATAGATGTACATATGTGTGAGGACCCAAGGCCATGCCCTGACGCATGGTAAGAACTCAATGAATGTTCCTTTCCACTCTTCTTTCAAAATATGCAAATATTCCATTAGAACTCCAGAGCAGCCCTGTCCAATCAGTAGCCCTTCACCACCTGCGGGTAGTAAGTATTTAAAAATCAACTAGACTAAACTGATATGTGTTATACGTGTAAAATGCATAACAGAGTTCCAAGACTTAGCAGGAAAAGAGTAATGTAAAAAGATATTTCATTATTAATGTTCACATTGATTACTTATGTGAAATAATATATTAGACATAATTTACACATATACCTATATTGTATTAAATGAAATAAATTATTAAAGTTGATTTCGTTTGTTTCTTTTTTGAACATGACTATAAGAAAACTTCAAATGACATATGTGGGTTTCATTATATTTCTATTGAACCATGCTGCTGTACAAAATAAAATTTAGAGTTTATAGAAGCCAAAAAGAAGCCTCTTTTAGTTATCTAGACTTACTATGGGATCAGTTATTTTTCCCCAAGCATTTCAATTAAAATTAGTTTTAATTGAATGTAGTTTTCTTAATTTTGATCCACAATCTGTTATCTGTTATCTACTTAAATTAATGAATCAAAGGATGACTTTTTATCTATATTTGAATAGCATCCCAGAGCTAAGAATCATAAACATAACAATTTAGGCATGTGTCAAAATATAACAGCCTAATATCCAATTCTAGGCCCAATTCTTGGATCTGTACAATAATTTTCGAACTACATATTTTCTCCAATTTGGGTGACAGTTAAATGGATACTAATTTTCCTTAATAGTAACTGGGGAGGTTTTTGCCATGGAGAGTGGTACTTCATAGGTGTTAGAAGTTATCACACTCGTTAATTCAGTGCACATTAAGTATCTACATCTTTAACTCATCATTTCTTTATGGTCACAGTAAACGTACAGACTGGTTTTCCACGGGGATAGCTATGAAACGTATTCCATGTAAGCAAGATCGATACAATTGACCAGCTCCACAGATTCCACATCACTCTCAGTCGATGTGGTAAGGGCTTGAGACAAGGTAATTAATTTTGCCATAAGCTAGTTGCTCTCATTTTCAGGGATGCTTTAAAGAAACGAAATCAAGTTGCCTGTGTGCAGTGTGGCAGGTATCTTGAAGATTAGATGGTATAGTAGCCAAAACAAAGACTTCCTCAAATGGTTGGTTTAGGGTTGAAAAACACTGGAGTTTATCTCAGTGACGAACGTACAAAAGTATTTTTGTCTAGAATGTGTGAGATCAGGAAGGATGAGAAAAAGTGTATAGAAGAGACAGCAACTTACTGGGTATTTAAGACTGATACCCAGTAGTTTGGAATAGTTAAGAATAATTTACCAGAGACTGAGGATCATCTGTTAACTAGGAACTGAGTTAGACATGACATTAGTTTTATTTCATGGATCTCTTGATGGCATCCAGGTATTATCTCCATTGTACAAATGAGAAAACTGAGGTTCAAAGGACTTGGGTGACTTTTCAGTACCATGTGGAGGACAAGTAGTAAATTTGGGATTAGATTCCAATTTGGGGTGATTCCAGGTTCCCCTTAATATCATCTACAACGATTTAGCTACAGATCCCCAAGAATGTGCGTATGAAGTAACAGAGGGTGCTCAGTCATTGCTTGAGAGTCCAGACCCTAGGTGCCCATAAGGTTCTTAACAAATGGAATCCTGAGATTCTGGGAGGCCATGGATTTAACCGTTGTGATCCCCCCAGGGGGCACGACACATACCAGTCAGCAGTCTTGCTGTTGCCTTTGGGCAGTTGATGACATATTTTATATTTTTATTTTGAAAATTAAAAGCAAAACAACCATTTCTCCTAACCGGTTCCTTCCTCTGATTGTTCCTTTTATTTTATTTTTTTGGAAGTATTTCCATCCTGATTTTTGAAGCTGGATGAGGAGCCAAAATTATGTCTTTTAAATTGCATGTTTACAGTGATGATGAACAACCAAAATAAACAAGCCTTAAATTTAGCCTTTTCAGTTTCTGTCATAACTTTTTCTCTTTATTTTTTAAGGCATTCTTAAAATGACAGAAAAGGGGGGAAAGAACTTTTTTTGCATTTAATTTAAGCAACTTTATTAAGAGACCAGTTTCCCTTTACTGAAAACACCTTGTATTGACTTTCAGTTAAGAAGTGTAAATTATTTGTAATTAACTTTTAAATACTGCCAGTCTTTTGGGGTTTATTAAGTGGACCCATGGAAGTAAAGAAACCCCCTCTAGGAAGTTGAGTAGGTGTGTCACATGAAGTGAGCACCCGAGGGATGGAAATGGTGAGGACGCACCTGCCCCGCCATCCAGAATTCCATCCAGCTTGTACGAGTGATAGAATTTGGTCATGCTGGGCATAGAGGAAGGACTGAGTCACCTGGATTTGCCTCATTCATTCACTGAACACTTTTTATAGGTCTGGCTTTGATGACCCAATCATGAGGAATAACTGACATTTTCACGGCACTTACAGGAGTTGTGCACTGTTCTAAGTACTCTAAGCACACCAACTCATTTCACGCTCACAACATCCCTAACGCGGTTGATACTACTGTGAACTCATTTTACTTCAGGAAACTACAGCAGAGGTGGTAAGTCCAGCAGTGGGATTCACACCACCGCACCAGAATGCTCTTAGTCTGCTGCACAGGAGCTCAGAATCCAGATGGGCACAAGCACAAATGAAGCAGATGGTTAAAGTTTAGTGCTGTGATGCGGGAGAGCCAGGCAGGGTTCCATGAGGAGCATGGGAGAAAAACATCTAGCCAGCCAGGGGGATAATCAGAGAAGTGACCCCAGGAAGGGAAATCTTGGCTGGTCCTGAAGTATCAGTGGAGTTAGCCAGGTCAGTTGGTGCTGGCCATTGGGCAGTTGGGTCATTGGTTGAGGGGACAGTGTCCAGAGAGAGGAGCAGCCAGTGTGAAGGGGTGGGAAAGCTTGGCCCATTCATGTAACCACAAGTGGTTTGGTATTGCAGGAGGCAGAGTTCAATGCAGGGAGAGTTGTGAGTGGGGTCACTCATTCCATTCATCCATTTATTCAAAGACATTTACTGAGCACTACATGCTGGGTGCTGAGGATAGAGCAATGAAGAGGGAAGAAAGGAGGGAGGGAGGAAGAAAGAAAGGAAGGCAGTGAGAAACTGCAGATTTGGTGAGGAAAAGTCACTGTTCTATCCAGGCATAATTTGTGAGTCAGGTTCATCATTACCTTCCACAAGCTAGAAACCCCTTTTGTGCACGGAAGGTTAACCTCACCACCCTCTATAACAATTCCTCAGAGCCTGTCAAAAGAGAGATTAAACTGCTCCTCTGCCTACTCAGATCTAAGGTGATCTTATATTTTTCAGGCAGGTACTAGATTGTGGGCAGCCCATTAAAAATGCAGAAATAGCGTGAGAGTCTATAATTGAACCATTAACAATTGGGCTTCACGGATTTGGGCTATAGGCTCTCCAGGTGAAACAGGGTCGCAAGTAACAGGTAAAAATAAGAGAGGTACATCCTCTTATTAAAGAAGAGCCAGGCTCCCATTACTGAAGCTCAACTAAGCTTCACTATGATTACATTGGCTTTAAAGAGTTTTTCCCTCCAAAATACAGTGATGTGAAATTAGCAACTGTGAAATGTCTCCTCACTGGTAGAGAAGAGGGGCTCTGGAGCTATGCTGCTGGGGCCTGAGCCTCAGCTCTGCCACCTACTAGCTATATACCCAGAGCAAAGGACAGCCTCACGTGTCCCAGTCCCCTCACCCATGAGATGCAGATGATAATGGCACCAATAACAACCTCCCTCAGCATGTTGCTATGAGGACAAACAGCATGAATGAACCCAGGGCTGAGTTCACCGTAAGTAGCATGTAAGCATCAGTCACTGGTCATTACTGTAGCATCAGCTAAATGCTAACTATTACTGTTACACAACTGTCTCACTTAACCCTCATACACACCCTAAAAGGTAGATTATCATCCCTATTTTGCAGATGGCAAAATCAAAATTAAATGGAGGCTCAGGAGGTAAAGCACTTTGCCTGAGGCCACGTGGCTAAGAAGAGATACACCTTTGTAGCCAGTTAGACATTCTTCCCTCATGAGACATACTCTCCTGGGACATTCCTAACCAGATACACCCATCCTTCAAGGCCCAGCTCAGCCAAGCCCCTACGGAAAGAAGAGGCAGAATCATGGACTGGCTGGGGCACGGAGTCAGGACCCAGACTGCCTGGGTTCAATTCTCATTTTTATGCCCTTCCTTATTCATTGTATGACCTTGGGCAAGCCACTTTCCTCTTTGTGCTTCAGTTCCCCATCAGTGAAATGGGGACAGTACCACCTGCCTTCTAGTTGCAAAGGAGATTACATGAGTCAGCATGTGTGGCCCATGACAGCAGCACCTGGCACCCGGTGAGCTCTACGTAAGCACTGGCTATCTTAAAAACACCAACTGAGTACCAACTGAGTACCTATTAAAGTCTGTGCTCTCTTCAGAGGGACTCTCTCTTTCGCTATCTATTTTGTTTTCCTTTCCTTTTCTTCTTGTTTCGGGCTCTTCATTATGGATGCATCTGGGCATCTTCGCAAGGCCTATTTTCATAAAATTTCTGGAGGCGGGAGATGGATGCCTGGTTCTGCTGGAGTCTGGCAAACTGAACGACATGGCAGCCTCTGCGTGTTTTATGAGAAGCAGACAATTGCAGCCAAGTTTTGTCGACAAAGCGTTCAGACAGCAGCAAATGAGAAACTGTCAGGGCTCAGAGGAGCTCTGCCTCTGGAAGCCATCTCACGGGACTCCAGAGACCAGCACTTCATGGCTGGGTCCCTGCGTAATGAACTTCAGGTCTCCCAGCCTCTCCAGCTGGAGTTTGCCATGGGAAGTTCCCAGAATCCCACCTGTTCTCTTTCAAGCAAAATACTACGACATTGTCTTTCCCATATGAAAAGATGAGTCACCAATCATGATGAACAATGTCCATCCAAATAAATTCAATCCCATATGCAAACCCCCTCACAGGACTCTCAGTACCATTTACATGCTCCTGAGAAGCATTTTTTGCTGCACGTTCCAGCAGTCTTGTTGCTTTAGATATTTGCCAAGTCATTTATATCACAAGTTAGTAAGATACTGTGAAAATGGTCGTGGCTAAGTAAAAGAAAAGCCTGCTTTTGTGGTGTCAATGTTTTCCACACTGGTACGTATTTATCAATGTCCTATTTTCTTTGAAACATCAGTGACATGCTGGGGATTCATTTTTAGGTTGTGATCTACCCTTAACTCACAGCTTCACAGATATGAAGGGGAATTATGGAGCTTTTCTAGTCCTGGAATGGTAAATAAATTCCATCCCTAGAAACATCTCAAAATAATCAATCGATAGTAGGTTCCTGAAGCACTGTATTGGGAAAGATACTCAGGCCAAACCCAGGGTGATTTGCAATATCCACTATGAGCATGGTGACAGAGTCGGGTAGCACACAGGCCATATATCTGCCACCCCAAACTGTTTAACCCTTGTAGTCTGCAAATAAAGAAGCAATATGATGCTCTCAAGATCACGCAGACAGCACTGGCAGGAGGCAGCACTCACATTGCCAGTCCTACTGTCTCTGCTTTTCAGCTGTGAAACCCACACTCACTCCACCACTGCACAAAATGAGCAGATCAGGGCTACGGGGAGTGCAACAGACAGAGAAAGGCAATGAGAATCATGGGCTTTGAAAAATTGAGAAAGACCAGGCCAGCAGGTAGGAGAAACACAAAGCACACCAAGCTGGGGCGCACCGTTATTACTGCCATTATTTTGTTGGAGTCCTGCTGCACATCTTGCCTTCCTTTACTCAAGAAGACAGAGTCTCTGAACTCCTGGTGAAAGAGTATATGAGTCAGCTGTAGCAAAAAGTCTCTGAATGACACAATCAGGAAGCCTGAATAGCAGTTTGTGACACTCATAAAACGTGTGTACGCGTGCGGGAGACAGCATGCCTGTGCATCTGGAGAGAAATGAGCCTGGAGCCTGGCACAGGAGCAGCGCCATGTGCAATGGCTGCCCTGCTGTGTGACTCCAGTGGGCCACTGTGGCTCTCACCTGTCCAACACCCAAACCCTTTATTCTGAAAACAGCACTTTAATTTACTCTGAGTAACTACCCTTCTTTCATTCTCAGTCCATATGGTTTTAGGTGGTTGGGACTGACTCTGCCCAGCTTTAAGAAAAGGCATGTGACCCAGCCTTGGCCAACCAGAGCCTCACAACCCAATGGACACAGTGGTTAGTTCAGGGACAGGCACATGAGCCAAGGAGAGCCCATGGGATTCAATTTCAAGCTTTTGTTGGCATTATCGGAAAGAGCTACTCTTTAGGGCAACTTCAGATTAGAGAGTGATGTGACTATCTCAGAGTGAGGCCAACAAATGGAAAATGGAACCACAAGATGTACAGGGATCAAAGCGATGTCATCATTTGGGTACCAGGACATAGCCATGCCTGAAGGCAGAACTATCCCTGAAATATATTAATTACATGAGTCAGGAAACACCCATCACCCCTCCCCAACTTTTTTTTTTAGTTAGATTCTGTAATTCCCAACAACAACAAAAAGAATCTTAGCCAATATAATAAATTAAAAATCATTTTCCATATAAGAGAGACAGAACCTAATGTTCCTCTTTGGATCCAACTTATTTTAAACAGCTGTGTTACCTGCAAGGAGCCCTGGATGTCTTTGCCCCCGACAATCACGAGCTCTGCCATGTCTTCTGCATGGGGAGTCCGCGCGTGGATGAACAGAGTCCTGCCCACTGCAGTTATGTTTCTCAGGGCAACTAAGCCACCATCGCTGTTCACCTTGAAGTATGGGTTTGAGACCTCATAGTGTAGCTTGTTATTTCCCTTACAGTCACTGAAGGTCACTGGGAAAACAAAACAAGAGAAGGAGCGTGAGTATGTTGGACAGCTTAGAACTTAAGACATCTCTGACCTATTCAATGTGGATCACCTCGCCACCCCCTAACCGAGTCTACAAATGCTGCCCTTAATCCCACAGCAAGCCTCCTGTACCCAAGCGACTTTGATTGTGCTGATGGACTTCACTCCATCAAGACCCCTCCTTGATCACTCACATGTTCTAGGCAGGCGCTATGCACTGAGGATGCAAACATGAGCAGGACAGGGTCCTGCCCTTGAGTTAGTGGGTGGAGGGGACAGTCAGATATAGCAGAGTGACACCCGAGGGAAGTGGTCTGATCCTGGTATGTACGAGGTGCTGGGGCAGAACCACAGAGTGCTCAGGAGCATTGAGCACAGCTGCACAGACACAATATTTGAGCCGGGTCTTAAAGAAGAGCAGGAGAAGACCCTTAAGAGGTGTGGAGGACAGTCTAAGTAATTCAAAGGCAGAAAGTGGGGGTGCTTAAATAACAAAACAGATGCAGGGAAAGAGAACTAGCTTGATGTGCTTGGAATCAGAGGCAAATTTGAAATGGGGTGGTGTTATCAGGGGATGTAGAAGGAAAGACTAGAAATGAAGCTAGAAATGTCTTTTGGAGATAGAGCCAGTTCATTTGGGTGCTTCCTGGTGGCTTTGGACTATTTTTAGTGGGCAGAGGGTGAAGATCAGGTGTGTGCTGTGGTGTGTGGTGCCAGTGGAGGGCAGTGCTTCCCAAAGTTGGCATGCACTAGGATCACACGGGGAGCTTTCTAAAAATCCAGAGGATCTGATCCAAAGATTATAATTTAGTAGATCTGGGTTATGGAGAATGGTTTAAAGAATGGCAAAGGGAGAGGCCAAGGAAACCAGTTCAGCATTGTCCCAAAGATGCCTGGCTGAGACGAAAGCACTGGCAGTGGTGATGTGGGGAGTGGACAGATGTGAGCCAAGCTCCTATCATTGAACAGCTTAGTCATGTGTGGGAAGGGACAGGGAAAATTTGGCCCCTTGGGTGAACCACACAGAGCGTGGGGCACTGACACATGCAGTGGCTGTGACGGCCAATCATGTTCCCCTCTCTGGTGCTTCTGCACCTGGCACACAATTTTATTCTGGCTGGAATCACAACCCATTGTCTGTGCATGTGTTCGCCTGTCTGCCTTCTGCTGTAGACTTCGAGGCCCCTTGTGGGTCAGCATGGAATTGTACTACTTGCTTTTAGCTCTCTGCTGAATAGGCTTGTTTGTTTAGTAAACCTTTCGTTGAAGCCTAACCTAGATACAGAAAATTGCAGGACTCAGAGTGTATAACTCAATGACCTTTCCCAAAGTGGGCACACCCAAGTGCCCAGCATGCACACCACGACACAAAATATTACCAGTCCCTTCCCTTCCTGAGTAAAATTCCTCCTTCCTCCCCAGAGGCTACACTACCTGACTTTTAATACCACATATGCTTTCACCTGCATTTGCACTTCATATAAATGGATCACACAGCATGTATTCTTTCGTGTTTGGCTTCTTCTATTAACATTACATGTTGTGAGATTCACTGTGTGGCTGCAAGTCCTGGTAGTTTTCCCTAATCATTACATAGTGATTGCTAATCACTATAGAGCATCCAAACCACTATATTCATTCTAATCACTACATAGTAATCCATTATGTAGCTATACTGAGTTTATTTATTATATCCATCCTACTGTCAACAGCACTTGGACTATTTCCAGTTTGGGGCTCTTAAAATATTGCTACTAGGAATTTTCTTGTATACGTCTTGTAGTGACAGCGTCTGCATATGTCCTAGGACACTGTCAAAGCCATATAAATATCTGATGAACTAAGCTGACCTTTCTACTCTGGGAAGATGATGCTTGTGGTGATAATAATCATATTAGCTGATAATAATAGTGGCTAATGCAAATTGAGCACTATCTACATGCGAGGCTCAGTGCTAAGCATTTTACACACATTGTCTTATTTAATCTTACAATGACAACAAATGGGAGTTCTATTTTGATCCCTTCTGTCCCCAGTTTCTAGATAAGGAAACTGAGGCCCAGAGAGGGCAAAGGTTGTAAATGATGGGCCAGGATTTGAACCGTAGTGCATCTGCCTGTCACCAGTACACATTCTCAATAAAGACAACACCCCATCGAGAATACAGCCTTCCTGAAATCCTGAAAGAACCCGAATACAGTAGTCCCCCTTATCCATGGTTTTGCCTTCAGCGGTTTCAGTTAACCACAGTCAACCGAGGTTCAAAAATATTAAATGGAAAATCTCAGAAAGAAAAAATTCATAAGTTTAAACTTTGTTTTTGATACCACTTACCAACTTGGGAGCAGAAGATTTAGACCACAGTTCTTTCTCAAGGCTAGCTATCTATGAAATCACCAGGGGAGCATTAAAAAGAATAGCAAGATCTGCCTCTACTCCCTCCGGAAATTATGATATAATTGGGCTGAGTTGGAGTCCGTGCACCACTGTCTCTTAACAGCTCCTCAAATGAATCTCATACAGAGACAAGGACCAGGGCCTTAGATAACAAATTGCTTGTTGAGATGCCAGGTTCCCACATTTCCCAATCATTCCTGGAACAGAGTGGAGGTCGGGGACCTAGGATTCTAGGAATTGCTATTCCCATGGCCTTAAGAAAGGGCAGTTTTTATGGTTAAGTTTTAAGCCCGTTTCTAATGTTGGCTCATGTGTAGAAGCCCTGTGACCTTGGGCAAACCACCTATGTTCTTTATTCCTAAATATCTTCACCTGTAAAGTGGGTTAACAATAGTCTCTCCCTCATCGATACTATAATCCTTATGGCATGTGTAAATAAGAAAATACATACCTATATGCATAAAGCACTTAGGACAGAGCTTGGTGCTCCATGAATGAGAATTTTCACTGTTATTCCCATAATTCTGGGCACTAAGGAAGCTATCTTTTCCTTTTCCTACACAGCTTGCTTCTTTCTGTTGGTTTCCACCTGCTTCTATGTCCTTCCATTTCTTTCTAGTCAGGTACCCTGCAGGCCCCATGCTGTTGTCATGGAGATGGTTACCACAGGCATCACTGCTAGTGCCAAAGGGATGAAGCCTATGATTCTGATCCAGCCTTGCTCAACTTTTAATCCCATCACTTTTCTTGGTGAGGCCTACCTACCTCACTTGAGCAATTGTAAAGGAAAAATGACATTAAAAGAGTGAAATTACAGTGCCCTACCCATAGTAGACTGAACAAAGATTTGTTGAATATTCTCCAAATGGATTGTTTGTAAAGATGACTTCATACAAATCTAAGGTATGAATTTTCCTAAAATAATGCCACTACATGGTGAGCTTTATATTCATGATTACAATGAATGTTCATATCATCACCCTCACATCATCAGTTTGAGGGAGGTACTTTTGTTCTCTCTGGAAACTAAGACTTAGTGAGGTCAAATGATTTATCTGAGGCTACACCGCTGGTATGTATATCCAGGTAAAATCCAAACCCAGGCTGTCCGATGATAGAACCCTTACTCATGAGTGCTATACCAGTCTGCCTGGGTGATGTATTCCTTCCTTCAGTTATTCAGCTTCTAGCCTCACAATTTCACCATAACCTCATACCAAATCTATTATTTAATAATTTTCTTTTTATTAACTGATTTTTTAAATGATAAAATTACTTAAAGTTAATCTTTATAATACCTGTTGAATATGCCAGGTATATTTTTTCTAATATGTATTAAAATAAATCTAAAGAGCCAAATTAAAAAAAAACAAAAAGTTTGTCCTTATATCCATTAAAACCCTCACAGTGATGTTTATTGCACCCTCTGGAAACGCTGGCCCCACCCCTCATTTAGACAAATTCATGCCTGGTTCCATCCTACTCAGGTTTATAATCTAAGGGACTCTCTCTGATATCCAAATATCTGCAATGAAATAATACATCTAATGTAATTAATGAAGGCTTGATAAACACACAAATCCTAGATAAGGCACAAATCTAGATCCCTTTTATGGTAGTGCCTTTGGCAATATCTAAATGACAAGTCTGACATATGTGAAGAATAGTTACTCAAAAAAGAAAAAAACTAACCACATTCTATTTTTTTCCTCTTTCTCTTGAAGACAACAGACTCTGCTTTATCACCAATTATAATCTCTCATAAATTTCTTATTAAAGGGTGAAACATACATCAACCTTGCATCATTGTCTCATATTATTAACTTTGTTGATACCACCAACTTTAGTGATTCTCAAACTTTTAAACAGAGATCAAGACAATGTGCATTTCAAGGCACAAAGTTCAAATAACATATTTAAGGATGAAATTGAAAAGTTTGTTTATTTTAAAAAAGTTTGTTTCTATAGAGACAACCTCTGAAGTAGCTTGAAATGACACCATGTGGATAGCTGAAAGGAAAGATTCTAATAAACACTTCAACTTGTGAACAAATATTCAAAATCTCTACCTGAGGGGGAAAATGAACTGTACTATTCTGAACCTACAAATGACTTCCCTACATTGTTTATCATAGTGGCATTTAAAACAGCTTTTGGAAAGAAAAAAAATTATACATATAATATACTGTACATGGGGATTTATTGGAATCAATTGCATAACATCATTCTTTGAGATAATCGTTGAACACCCCAGGAGAAGAGGGGGGAAGTGAAAACTCCTCACCTGGGGGAAAATGCAAATTAGACAAAGGCACCACTCAGAGTTTCAATTATGCTTTCAGCATGTTTCCACTCAAAATGTCCTCTGGGCTTAATGCAAATGTCACAAAAAGACAAGCTTTAGCTGGGAGACAAAACCACAATTGAAATGGGAAGTTTGACATGTGAATTAAGGGGCTTAATCTTCCTGACCTCGATTTTATGCTTTTCTATTTCTTTCTTTTGAATGTGGTTCTTAGGGGTGAAAATCCAAAAGGCATAGATTTCTTACCATCTAGAAATGGATGAGAGAGCAAATTAAGCTATGTTATGATCCCAAGAAAAATGAGAATGCAAATGGATTTAAATTTATCTGCAAAATATAGAACAGTCTTGCTCATAGAGATAGGTATGAACTAGTATATGGATTTTGTGCTATTCTGATAACTGTGGTTGGGTCAACCTGTGATTCATACACTCGCATACTAGATAGGCAAATGGTTCTAAAGGTGATATACATTTGTAGAGACTTGCAAATCAGTCTGCACATAGGTTGTAGAGCCTTTTAAAAATTGGTGGCCAGAATCTACTTGATTACGTGTGTGAATCAGTAAAACTACAGGCTCTGGGTCAGTCATGCGGGGAGTTGCAGCCCTCCCACAGACAGATATGCATGGATCCACTTCCAGGATCTCCATACCCACACACAGAAGAGAATGACTTTGTTTGAGTGGTGTGCTGATAATAGAAAAATTCCTGATTTGCAGCATTTACCAATTTCTATGCTTATTTCAAAGTACCAATGTGCCTTCAGTTGGCTTGCAAATTTTCTAAAATTTTCATCTGCTCTCAGTAGTACCTGTACTTGCCATCTCCAGCACACCTCAGAGACTAGGCACTGCCCCCACACAGTGTGATACAGATTGTTCTCTCTCAGACTGGAGTGAACCAGCTATCCCAGTACTCCTTGTCTAGTTAGAAAAACAGAATTCAATCATTCCATCATCATGAAGGGCCTGCATATTGGTTGATCTGCAAAGTCTTTGCTGGGGCATGGGAAGCAATGCCTTGCTAATGACTTCAGTAGTATTTAATTCTGAAACATCAGATGGACTCTCCCCAGGATATAGACCATCACTTAATTGCTTTTCATATACCCCAGGATCCCAGTGGCATCCAGAGGCACCAAATCCCTTTTTAAAAACTCACAGGGCTTAGTCCAGAGGCTCTCTGACCTGCCCAAATGAGAGAAACAAAAAGCATTTCCTTTGGTTTTCCTAAACACTCTCATTTCTCAAACATTATAGTCAATCAAGCTTTTATTAACATAGGTTCAGTCCAGCCCACATTGGGTCAGATCCATGGGTGATACATTAAGCACATCCACGAGCCTTGATTCATTCTACTCTTCTGATTCCCGAATGCATTGAATTTCTGTGCTCTATGTTTGGCCTAGAATTAGCACGGACATCCAGAGCTTCTGTAAGGTTCAGTTCCTAACGCTGACTGATTAACCCAGGAGTGGATTTTTTTCTCCAAAGGCTTTGTAGATTTGATAGGTACAGAATACACATAAAACAGTCTTAATACCATTCCAGGCATCAATTCCAACTTTGAAAAGATAGAGTTTCAATTCTATCATGTCAGCTGAAGATATCATAATAAATGATACAGTAAAGTGATCTTTAGCAGAAACTTATTTTTACCATGTAACCCTTAAGGGCTTCCTCTTGGAAAAAGACAGAGCCCACATCTGCTTTCAGGGAATTTTTCCTGCCTACGACTAAAAACTGAGCTGTTATTTCTGAATCTATTCTTTTCTTTCAAAGTCTTACACTTTTCTCTTACTATGGATCCTTTAAAACATGGCAAGTTGTTTTCTGATAGAACACTGTGCATTGTCTGTCTCGTGGTGGTTATAATCACTATCAATTTGTATTTCAAATTGGAATTACTTTATATATAGTATAGTGCCTGACACAGTACATACTCAATCCTGTTTGTTGAATGAATAAATAGCAGTTCTGCAACTTGGCAGCTAAGCAAATTTGAAACTCCTCAAACAAAACTAAGAATGATAGCACCAACTCATGTGAAGATTCAAGTAAGTCGATTTGAAAGTCACCTGTTCAGCGAAACAGAAATCACAGATTCAGCAAGTTGGAGAATCACCGAGTCTCAGATTTATAGAAATCCCTTCTTAGTGTTTTCATATTACTTGGACACATCTCTTAAAAAGCTCTTAGTTTTTGATGTGTCTATTAATAGTAATTACGTGCACGCATGCCTCCCTCCCTATGAACATCTCCAGGGTAAGTGAATGGAGGAGAGGTTTGGACCACCATATCTTTTAAGGGTATTTGTCCTCACAGTTGAAGTTGCCTGGAGACATGCAGCAAAGTGTCCATGCTGAGCCTAAATTGGGATTCAGAGCCAGATTGTGTTTGATGCCCTGGCAGTCTTGTGATTTCCCAAGTACCTCTCTACTGCATGAGCACACCTACCTGGGAAGGAAGGGGCCTAGATAGAGGATTACGTCTGTATGAGAACCTAGAAAGAGATGCAGAACCAGAAAGAAGATGGAGAGAAGAGCACAGTATTGTTTTCCTAGTTCATCCTCAAGGATCCACAGTTCAGGGAAACAGAAAGTTATATACATGAGCTCAAAGACTCACAAACCACAGGCACTCAGGTATTCTCAAGCACTGTTACTTTGATTCCTAATAATAAACTGCTATGGTGAGCAGCAGCCTGGCCCCATTTCTTAGCGGAATATGGCTTGGCTTGGTTCTGGTAGAGAGAAGACTAAAACAGCCATAGGGTCTGTTGGCACCCAGAGGGGTCCATGGCTTTGGGGATTCTGGGCTGTTCCCACAGAGGGCAGTGAAGCAGCACTTCCTCTACAAGTTTCTGAGAATTGTTAATAAAAAGGCCAGAAGGAGAGGACGTGGAAAAAGAATGTGTGACTTCTTGTGAGAGATTCCCTCAAGTCTTCCAGAATTAACTGGAATAAAAGCCCAGAGAGGAGGGTTGGTTGGGATCCTATAATTGTGTAGGTGTGGGGCTATAAGCCAGTGCAATGCAAATATTAGTATTTGCATGACCTCACATTTGTCCAAATCTGGTCATGTGCTGCATAATGATGTTTTGTCAAGGACAGATCACATATATATGATGGTGGTCCCAATAAGATTATAACGGAGTTGAAAAATTACTATTGCCCAGTGACACTGCAGCTGTAGTTATGTTGGCGCACAACACATTGCTCACGGTTTGTGGTGATGCTGCTGTAAACAAACCTACTGCGTTGCCAGTCGTATAAAAGTCTAACACAATAACATACAGCACATGATACTTGATAATGATAATAAACAACTATGCTACTGGTTTATGTATTTGCTATACTATACTTTTCATTGTTATTTTAGAGTGTACTCCTTATGCTTATTTTTTTAAAAAAGTTAACTGTAAAACATCCTGAGGCAGGTCCTTCAGGAGGTATTCCAGAAGCAGGCACTGTCATCATAGGAGATGACAGCTCCACATGTGTTACTGTCCCTGAAGACCTTCCAGTGGGACAAGATGTGGAGGTGGGAGACAGTGATGTTGATGATCCTGACCCTGGGCAGGCCCAGATGAATGTGTGCAGTTGTGTCTTAGTTTTTAACAAAGAAGTTCAAGATGTAAAAAGAAAAATAAAAAAAATTTTAAAACAGAAAAAGCTTACAAAATAGAGATATAAAGAAAGAAAATATTTTATACAGCTGTACATGTTTTTGTTTTAAGCTAAGTGTTAATACGATAGTGTCAAAAGTTAAAAAAATTAATACAGTAAAACAGTTATAGTAAGCTAAGATCAATGTATTATTGAGGAAAGAAAATTTCTTTTTAATAAATGTAGTGTAGCCAAAGTATACAGTGTTTATAAAGCCTACTGTAGTGTGCTAGGTCTTCACACTCACTCACCACTCACTCACTGTCTCACCCAGAGCAACGTCCAGTCCTGTAAACTCCACTCATGCTAAGTGTCTTATACAGGTGTGGCATTTCTGCTATTTTATACTATATTTTTGCTGTACCTTTTCTATGTTTACATATACAAATATTTAAATCTTTTTACAACTGTGTACAGCTTTAAGTACAATAATATGCCGTGCAGGTTTGTATCCCAGGAGCAATAGACTATACCATATAGCCTAGGTGTGTAGTAGGCTATTCCATCTAGGTTTGTGTAAGTACATTGCACGATGTTCACACAATGACGGAATTGCCTGGTGACACATTTCTCAGAGCATATTCCCGTCATTGAGCAACGCATGAGTGTACTGGGAAAAAATTTAGGTTACTATTTGGAAGATCTAGTTCTTTCTAAATGAAATAATTTGCTTGTCACTGGATACTTTCAAGTGGAACATATATGAATGTTCAGCAGGAATACTGTGGAAGAGATTCTGGCATTAGATAATGTCTCTTACGATTAGAAAATCCTATTATTCTAAAGCTCAACATATTCATCTATTAACCCATTCAAACATCATTGGTTCACTTATAATGTGCACGACAGTAGGCAGGAAGGGATAAATGCCAACATAAAGATGAACAAGGTGCATTATCTACCTTGGTGGCCCTGGCTGTCATGTTGAAGGGTTGGTGTTCCATTTTGTCCTTGTGTCAAAAGGCCAAACAAGTACCATATGATAAAAATTACAAACAGATCATAGTTCAGTATAATAAATTCTTTCTGGCAACACAAGGAAGTCAACCAATGAGCAAGCTCATCATTACCAGAAGCTCCTAAAAAGAGGGATTACCAAAAAATGTATCTCACTCTACTGAAGAGCTAAGCTCTTTAACAAGTGCTCAGAAAGAAAATGTCTATCTAATTCTTCTACATTTTATTATAAAATTAAATGTGTTCTTCCAGAAAATATTTTGGCCTTAAATATAACAAAAAAATATATAATAAAATCACATTTAAGAATTCAGCAACACATTATAAAATATTTGAATGGAAATGATAAGTTTTGGGGTGAATATTAATAATAATTCATAAACTAAATAGTAAAAATATATAAATCACATGGGTGAATTTGTAAATTAGCTATGAGAGTTTAAAGATCTAATTGTAATCATGATCACTATCAATTTAGCTAAAGTGAGCTCCATGGATCCAAAGATCTATTTTGATTTAATCCCTTCCCTAGAACTCTAAGCAGGACAATAAACTATTCTTTCCAGGCCCTGTGGAAGCTATTGAGTTTTAGAAGGAATGAGGAAGACTTGGAGATGAAGGTGGGTAGGAATGCAGCAATGATAATAACCCAACATTTGGAAATCAATGAAAATGTCCAAGATGAGCAAACAAACAGAAAAACATCTTGCAACACAAGTCTTCAGGGGATGTGTATTTCTATAGAAATAGCTGTATATAGTGCTACAGTGATATAGAAGACACAGTGTCATCCCCTAAAGAGCTTATAATCTATGATCTAAAGCAGTACTCAGTAAACTGCTTAATGATCTGTAAACATTCAAACTTGGAAGAGGACAGTGGGTTCTGGGAGAGGAGGAACTAACCATCAAGCTTTTAAAAAAATAAGGAACATAATCAATATTCAGTAAGTCTCCCCAATCCTTAAAATATGGTATTTCAACCATTCCACAGAAGGGGAAATGAAGAAAGCTAGGACAGACTGATTTACCCATGGTACAAAGGTTAGTGACAGAACCCAGGTTCAAATTCAGGTTCACCACACTTCAAAGACCAAGCTTTCTACAGTACCACTTGTGTCCTCTAATTACTATACTTAAAAAAGAAAAATTCCAAGAATTACTGAATGAAAAACAGGACAGTTTTTCACATAAAATTTGGGAAACCAATCTTTGCTGGGTTTGTTTCCCAACCTACTTGATCCACAAAAATGGACAAATTGCCTGCATATCAAAAATGTGTAGAACATTAAGCTTTGGTTTATGACTAAGCTGAGGATGCTAGCAAGACACCACTCATCCCAGCTCTGTACTAGTTCAGCTGGTGTGAATGGCTGTGGCCCCAAAGTGTGTTGGTTCATATGAACACACATTGGGAATTACCCAAGTCATTTCCCTAGATGGTCAAATCACTCTACAAAACTGCAACGGTGCTGGTTTTTCACGTTTGACATCCATCTTCTATAATAGTTACCTTTTAATGGAGAGTTTCCATATGCCAGACAGTGGGATAAACACTTGATAAACTCTATTTCCTTTAATTCTCCAACAGACGCATGACAGTACTATTTTATAGATAAGGAGACCCAAGGCACAGAGAGATTAAGAAAACTTAGTAAGATCACACATCTATTATATAAATAATAAAGCTGGAACTTTGCTTTTTACATCTATCATAGAATCCTGTTCCAGTTCTTGAGGAAAAGGGGTGGAATCTACCAAGATGGCAGAATCCAAAGTAAATGTTGGAAGTTACTCTACATCCTAGGAGCACATAACGGAGTTAAACAGTCTGTGTCTAGAGCTCAGAAGTGTCAAAAATGGAGTCGAGTTGAATATTGAAGTAAGTGATTCAATCCATCAGGGGAAACATGGAGGACAGAGGAAGCTGTGGGTCAAAGCTTAGGAAACACATAAGTTCTGAAGAGGGACAAGGAAAATGAATGAATGGGGCCCAGACTGATCTCTATGCAGCCTCAGAACATCTCAACATAGTCAAGAGGTTTCACTAGTATGATTTCTTTAAATGCTAGAAGAAAAGATAAGTGTGAAGTTTGCTATCATTGATCTGTCTGTAACTTTTGCCAAAGAACTCTTGAGATTTGGACTTCCTGCAGACCAACACCTACTATTCAGGTCATATCAAACAAAACATCATGGGGGAGAAACACAACAGCACAGAAGTTTGATTCAGGGTCTTAGGAATGTCAGGTGTGGTATTTATAAAAGTCTTAGATGATCGGTAGCCAGTGTGTGGGTAAGCATCTCTGTATGGAAAATCCACAGGCACTGTGAACACCTCGCCCTTCATTCCTTGTGGATACCTAGAATGCTTCTTTGCAGAGATGGCCTTGTGCTACCTGGATTCCAGAAGAGGGCCTACAAATGCCTCCAGTAGTGTTTGGGGGCTGAAACACACCATCTAAGGCAGCAATGCATATCCTCCCTAGAGGGTAAACCCAAGGTCTGGTTAAAGTTGGTGGCTTGATAAACAGCAGGGATGCCAATCAAACTGCAACAGACTACAGAAGGCCAGCTTCTACAACCTGAAAACTTTCTCCTGACCTACCTTTGGTCTCCTGGGAGCTCCCTGAGGGTTAGAGCTTCCCATAGCTTCATCTCCAGATGCCTGGCTTGACTCAGTGCAAGACCTGGCACAGAGTCGGCAATCGAAAAATATTAGTGGACTCCTTTTGATTGTAACCAATTAATTCATTCACCTCCTCCCTAACTGCAGTGGGTGAGATGCTCATCAGCTGTGATTACAAATTGGTTCTGTCTAGTTGACAAGACCTTACCAGGAAATTAAAATACGACGATTTGGCCTACAATACAGGAGGCACAATTGATTCTTATATGCATATATGGGTTTTCTGATGTAAGCAAGAAAATGATCAGCCCTGTAGGTCATGCCTATTCATCCGCCAGTCACCAAGAGATTTTCATTGCATCCCTTATGCCATATGGCATCGTCTCTAGCTTCAGTCTCCTGGGAATGGAGGAGGATGCCTGCCAAGAACGTCTTGTCACTTGTTAAAGCTATCTCATTTTTCTGTGATTTCTTCACTCGACAACAATAGCCCTCGCGCATCCCCTTAAGAAGTAAAAGCCGATGCCGCAGAAGGCTTCTGTGCTGCTTTCCACCCTACCTGAATTATCATGGGAAGCACATGAGCCCGATGTAAATCATAGCTTTCCATCAAAAGTGGCAACTTTCGCAATTGAAGGATTCTTATATGGGATCTCAAGTATATTACTGTGATTATAGAAGGCCCCACGTGTCTGGAAATGTTCTTTGTGCACATACCTATGGTCTCAGCTTCCTGAGATTTATTGCTTCTGTTTTATACATACACACACACACACACACACACACACACACACACACACACACTCTGCAAGCTGAAGCATATGGTCCCACACAACTGTGATATTTACAATAATGAATCACAGATGTTTAAATGGATGTAATCTGAAAACACTTAAATGCTAAGATGCTGGAATCTTACTGCAAACATTACAAAGTGAGGACCTTTGGATTATGTTGATTTTCAGATACTATCACTAGAAATACTATTTTACGTACACTGGGAAGACGTCAGGCAGAAAGGAATGACTTTTTATTTCTCTTTTTAAAGAAACAGTTTTGAAAGTAACTAAGGAACTTCAAGGGTATATATTTGGTTATTCTATTGATAACTGAATTGCAGTCCCCTCTAGAATTAAGGATGAGCTTTATCAGTGGATACCACTTCATTGTGCACCTGTCCTATAACACAAATTAATTAGTAGTCATTTGTAAATGCAAAAAAATTTGTAAATGTAGTCAACTGCAGTGAAATGGGAAATGCACCCATTTATTGTCCCACCTAGCACTCACTTCCCATTAAACACACATTTTGATGTATATTTTTTAAAATTTACAAACTACATACATACATACACATGCACACACACACAGTTCAGTAGTTTCGCTCTTAGTATCTATTAAAAGCTTTTTCCATCAGATCATCCATATCTCCCTCATTCTTTCCCACGACTGCATAATACCTCTTAGTATGGGTATGCGCTCGCTAAAGCAGTCTCCTAGTGCTGGACACTTGGGCTTTTCCTGTTTCATAAGTACCAACTGTGTAGTAGTAAATACCTTTATACTTGCCTTCTGTGCACATGTGCAAATAGTTAAGGCCCATCCTGAATACTGATGATTTGAATGAAATGCCATTTAAAATTAGATACTAATTGTCCACCAGAAAGTTTTTTAAAAAAAATCAATTTAGAGTTCTCTTTTCTCACACTAACAATTCATAATACAATGTTTCTTTTCTTTCCTTTTTTTTCCTTCTCTACTTTTTTTTTTTTTTTTGCCAATTTGATGGTTGGGAGAAAGTATAGTGTTGATGTGGAGGTTTTCAATCAATAGTGAGGTTAGGCATTGTCTCATAATATGGGTGGGTCATTTCTAGGTATGTGTGTGAATTGCCACACATACATAGTATTGTCAGAATACTTAAGGGTTCAAGTTGTCACTGCTTGCTCTTGCTTTTCTCCTTAACATGCTATTAGCTTCTTGAAGGAAGAAAGTGTCTTGTTTGCAATTTTATCTACAGTGCTTAGCAGAGGTCTGTTATACTTGTTTTACTGAATGAATATGTGCTTGTATAGACGAAGCTGATGTTGTTTTCTGCTACTACAGAAAGTGGGCTGCTTACCAGGGGCCTACTTTCAAAGAGGAAACTCAATTCAAACCCTCCTTCCCTTTTTGGTTCTTTCCCTTCCTTCCTTATCCATATATTTTGTCTCTCCCTCACCAGCATAAAACCTCCACGCTTGTAGGCACTCGGTCAGCCCAGGAACCCTTGTATCTTTAGCACAAAGCCTGACAGAGCACAGAGCCTGACAGTTGGCACTCAGTAGATATTTTCTAAACGAATCAGATTTTTATGATCTATCACACTGACACCTAACGTGAGGGAGGGACTTCCTTTCTGCTTTTCTGTACATTTATGGTGAGATGGACGGGGAAGAGGATTCATGAAGAGCTCTTACTGAGATTCTTAATCCCACTTTTATGGATCAGAGATTGAGGTGTGTATAGATCATGTGAAAAGAAAATGCTGTTATGACACCGATCCTTAGGTGTCATGCCCTGTTTGGTTATTTTCGGAAGCTGCATAGAGAAAGTCGTGCTGCTGACTTGCTAGAGTGGGCCCAACTGAGAAGCTAAACCCATGGGCTGAATTTATACTGATATAGGCTGATGTGAAGGCCTAAAGTTAACAGAGAAACAAATAACATGTGAGTCAGCTCTTAACCACATGTTCCTTTAAACTGGGAGTCAGAAATCTATGGTCTTCAAGATAAATCTGTCCCACTATCTGTTTATATAAATAAAGTTTTATTGGCACACAGCTCCACTATTTATTTAATGTTGTCTACAGCTGCTTTTGCACTACAACAAGAGTTGAATAGTTGCAACAGAGACTATCTGGCTCATAAGCCTTAAATATTTACTATCTTGCCCTTTGCAGAAAAAGTATGTTGACCCTTGCTCTAAGCTAAAGTTACTTCTTTTTCTCACATTTTGCAAGAGATCTACTCTAAGCCACCTGAGTGCTAAGGCAAGTAAACTCATCCACAGAGTGGGAAAAATGACACACTTACCTGTTATCTCAGTGCTGTGTATTGTATTGTCTTTAATTTTCTAAAATACAATCTGCTGGGAGATATTTTCCGTTCACAATAAAATCTCAAGAGACTTAACTTTTTAAATACACTTTTTAAATCCATTATCTGTAGTCATTAAATATATGGACAAACACTCATGGAGAAGATAAATATACCCTGAAGAACAGAAAGGAATTGTGTGTATCTATATTTTTATATATCTAAGGCAATAATTTAATTTAGAACCAAGCAATTAGCTGGGAATCATGCTTTAGATCAAGTTCATGTGCAAAACCATTTGTCTTCAAGGTCTGTTACTCACACTTAAAGTGATCTTTCATCTTTTAATGTGATTTGTCATTAATTTTTTTTTCTTGTAGGAAGCTATCATTATTTTACCCAAAATGACTAAGATGTCTAATTTTTCTGCACTATCTAAGTGAAACCATTTGAAAATTTAGCTTCCTGGAAAATGAAATGGGAATTTACCTAGCCCAAAGGTGGTAGGAAAATAATGATTTGATTTGATTTGATTTTTCCTTTGACAAAGGCCCAGCAGTTCATTGGCAAAAAGGAAAGCACTATTTCTCTATGCAAAGGAGCAAAAAGACAGACAGACAAAAACCACCAAACAACCCAAATTGTTTTAACATCTCCACAAAGTTACATGCTATATTGGAATACTGAAAAGGAAAAATCACTATGTATTTTAAGTATTTAAAAATCCAATGAACTCAAAAATACCACATTTAAACTATAGCACATATATTTCCTCTGTAATTTTGTAAGTTCTTATTGGTTTCCTGGGTTCTTACTTAAAGCCTTTTAAGCCTAAGTATCATGAGTAAGTTTTCTTTCAGCATTCAAATGGTGCTGAGTAACAAGGATCCAGTTCTGGACTGAGGAAAGGGTATAAAAATAAAATCTGGTGATCTGAGCTCAACAAGAGTGGGTGGGAAATAATAGGAGAATGAGGTAGAGTCACTTATTTAATCACTCTTTTGTTAATAACAACTTTGAAAATATGAATAACAGCTGTAATGAATGAAACAACTGTTCAATGCAACTCCCCTCTAAGGAAGGTAGATCTAGGTAAGGGCAACACCTTTTGTTCTGCTGAGCCTCTTGCTTGGTTTGGGTGTGGAAGCTCAGGAGAGTAAAATACAATGGCTGCTTATAGTACCCCGTAAGGAAAGATTAATTGGGAGGACAAGGAGGCAGGAAGAAAGGAAAGGGCTGAAGA
Source organism: Cheirogaleus medius (assembly GCA_008086735.1). NCBI lineage: Eukaryota > Metazoa > Chordata > Mammalia > Primates > Cheirogaleidae > Cheirogaleus > Cheirogaleus medius. The sequence continues at coordinate 20,250,052 of VBSM01000949.1, read as the reverse complement.
GATGGTGGAAGATCATGCATGTGTCCCTGGGTCCCTGAACCCTCAGTGAAATATACTTTGCTCACAAATCTGTGTGTGTGCGTGTGTTTCTCATGCAAACTGGTGCAGGGGCCATGTTTTACTGTCTGGTTGACCCATGTGGAGAAAGAAACAGCCTTTAAGGCACAGGACCAAGTGGTAAGATGTGACATGAAGGCACAAGCCTCTAGGAATTGACATAAATTAGGAGAATGGCTTTGGATTTTCATAACTTGTGGAAGTTGAGGGCTCAACACTTCATTTTAACCCTTTGTGGGGGGGTTGAGTGTGCTCATGAACATCTGGTTTATATTTAATATTTATTTGGCTCTTTTCATGAGCCAGGCAGTGTGTTAAGACCTTGCATAAATGATCTCACATCTCATTAGTTTTTCACAACCGTGTGTGATGACACCACCACCACTACTACTACTACTACTGCTACTAGGTTATTAAGTATGAAATGTCCAATTTCCTTAAGTACTAAGTTAGTTGATATCTCTGACATTTCACATTGACATTTGTTGTTTTATTTTTATTGTGAAGATACAGCCTCATTCTTTCAATGCACAGTTTGGCTTGTGATTATCTTTCAAATTTTTTAGAACAATTTTTATGAAATCATGGATAAGTTAAAAATTTGTGTTATTTCTGAGTTCCCTCATGGAACTGGTGCAGTGCAGACAACTCGAAATATCAACGGAGTGTTTGGGAGGGATGTGGCTAATGAACACATGGTACATCGATGGTTTGAGAAGTTCCATTCTGGTGATTTTAATCTTGAAAATGAGTCACATGGGCGACCTGAGACCAAGGTGGATAATTATGAGCCGAAAGCTATAGCAGAAGTGAATCCACCTCAACCTACGCATGAATTAACAGCAAGGTTTGACATTACTATTCCAACAATATTGGACCATTCAAAACAAATTGTCAAGGTAAAGAAGCTTGATAGATGGGTTCACATGAATTAAACAAGCATCAGCAGAGAAATCGTCTTAAAGCTTGCCTTTCTTTGCTGTCATGACACAAAGGTGAATCATTTCTATACCGTATTATCATGTATGATGAAAAATGGATTCTTTTTGATGATCATAAGCATTCAGCACAATGGTTGGACAAAGATGAAGTGCCAAACACAGTCCAAAACCGAATATTCATTAAAATAAGCTAATGGTGTCTGTTTGGTGGCCCAGCACTGCTGGTATTGTCCGCTACAGCTTTATGAAACCTGGTCAATCCATTACAGCGGATATCTACTGGAACCCATTGGACGACATGATGAGGATGCTTGAGATTAATGGTCAGTAGAGACAGGCCAATCCTCTTGCAAGACAACACTCGACCACACGTCACACAAACAACTCTGTTCAAACTACTGAGGCTGGACTTGGAAACTCTCTGTCATCCGCTATATTCACCAGACTTTGCACCAACTACCACTTCCTTCCAGGCTTTGGATCACTTTTTTCAAGGAAAAATATTCATTTCTCAACAAGCTGTGGGAAACGCCCTTGGCTATTTCATTGCCACTCACTCTCCAGGCTTCTGCTGCTGGCATAAACAAGCTACCGTTAAGATGGCAAAACTGTGTCAATGGTTTAGGCACAGACTTTGATTAATTGTATTGTTTCTTGTTTGAGATATAAGAAACTGTGTTCTTCTGCTCTTGCACTCACTCAGTCACTCTGCTCCACTGGTCCTGTGGCTGTTCCTCAAACCCTCAGGTGTGATCCTGCCCCAGGATCTTTGCATCTGCTGTTTCTTCTGCCTACAGTGCTCTTCCCCCACATTTCCAAGGCTCCCCCAATAACCTCCTTGCTTCCTTCAGGTATCTATTCAAAGGTCACCTTTATTCTCTGGCCTACCCTGGATATTCCATCTAATATTTTAATAACTCTTTACCCTGACATTTCTCCTTTTTTTTCCCTCCTTAGCACTTCCCACTATCAAGATGTATCCCATAGTATGTTTTTGTCATTTATATTATTTATTGTCTGCCTCTTTTATTGTAAGCTCAGGGTAGCTCAAGAGCTTAGAAAAGTACCTGGCACATGGTAGCTCCCTATACATAATGAATCAATTGAGGAATAGATTGATTCCCTTCATTGTCATTCCTTTGTTTAGCTATTGTCATCCATGAATCACTTAATGATGAATGAAATAGCCAAGTAAGTAGGTAGGTAGGACCAGAGGAAAAGGACAAATACAACATGACATGTTGTTGTTGTTCTTGTTTGGCCAGGTATAGCTATGGAAAAAGGAAAGAAAGAAAAAGCTTAATGTATAATAATTTTAAGGCATTTTTCTTACAAGAAATGTTTTAGTCCTTAAGGAAAGTTTCTAAGAGAAGCAGTAGAGTTTAGAGCAAGAACTCTGGATTCAGGGCTCAGATCTGATTCTGGATAAAACTTGACAGGTTATATAACCTTGGACAAACCAGTTCACATTTTGAACCTCAGTTTCCTCATCTGTGGAATGGGTTTCATGTTGATACATGTAACTTACGAAGCTACAGGGAAGATTAAGTGTGCTAGTGCTCACAGATCCCTGTCAGGGTGCCTAGCACAGAGTAAAGGGGCAATGACGTCACTCAAGTCTGGGTGTTCTGGAGGAAATGAAACCAGTGCAGAATTCTAATGGCAAATCAGATCATTCCTATTTGAGTGAACTTCAGGAACTGGAGCTATTCTATTCTAACACAACCAAACCTATTATTGGGATGAAACCAGTTTGTGAAAATAAAACTGCCACCATTTTGGAAAGAACCAGTTTGTAAACACCAGCAAGGGCTCCCAGCTTCCTCACACTCTGCTGGAGTGACGGCCCACTTCATCATTATTTTCTTGTTTAGACACCATCAGAGGCAAACCAGTGATTACAAAGTGAATAATCCTCATTTTGACGTGGCTATCCACAAAGACTGAGCAAATGGCTCCACAGAGAAGGGTGTTATTAGGGCCGCACCAAGTGGTCAAGCACTTGGCCAGTCTGCCCCAGCTCTCCCCATCTTCCTCAGGCTCAGCCTTTGGTTCCCCCCAGAAAGGTGGGCTTTGGCATTTTTTCACAAAGGAGCTGTCTTGGAGGAAAGTAAGTTGTGTCAGTCAAAATGGTTTATGAGACATCTGAATTTTATTTCCTTATGCCACTGGGAGAAGGGGTCTAAGATCAAATTTTTCTGTTTTAATGAAATGTTATATTATTATTAATAATACCACTGGGTCTAAAAACATACATCTAACATGGCAATAAACTCCCTCATGGCAATTAACTATTATATTGGGGTCTTTTTTTTATTATTATTAAAGAGATGTGATTGAAACTGGAAAGTGCCTTCATTGAGCTTCCAGAAGATACAAATTACTATAAAGTTTCAAGTTAAAGACAGCTGAGTTCAGCAGTGTGCAGCTAAAACACAAGCTATCTTAACCTACTGACCTCCCGTACACCAAATGCAATGCTGACCCTGAACTGAGAACATATCAAAACAATTTTAAATTGTACCACCAATTACTCATTAAGGACATTTGACACATTAAAAATAAACAAAAAAACAACAAAACACCAATGCTAGGACGAGAATGCTCTAAATAATACAATAGAAGTCATACAATACAACAGAAGTCGTATTTTAAACTAAATCTTTTCATGTCTGTTATGCATTTGGAACCATTAGCAATGAGAATGATCTTACAACCTTATATAATTTCTGTCAAGCCTCTTAAATGTCCTGCTAGGAATTATTTTAAAGAACTGAACCCCCGCTGTAAACATTTTAAAAAGAAGCCAATCAAAAGAAAACATAGCAAAAGAAACAAAAGTCTAGCCCTCTTATCCCAGAGATACCAATTAGGGTATTCCTAATAAGAATGTATGTATGAGCTGTGATGAGAATTCAACACTGTTTCTAAAATAAACTGTATTTGTGAGAAAATTCCTGCTTATCCGGGAGGTAGAGAAGGTGAACACACAAATAACTGGAGACTTTTCCTTTGTCCTTCACAATCGGAAAACACTGTTTGATGCTCTACATGGCAATTGGACATCTGAAGGCCTGAGGCTGTTGGTGAGAACGGCCCAGCTCGATGGGGATGGGAAGGAATGTGCTGAGCTATGGGGGTCCCCTGCCTGCAACTAAGCCCACCTTGGTACTGTAGTGTGTCCACATGTGACAGAAGGTAGGGGACTGGAAAGAGATTAGAATAAAAAGGGAGAAAGAGTGAGGAGGACCTGGGACCTGGAGTTCACAGGCTTTGGTAGAGAAATTCTCTTCTAGCTTAATCTGTAAGTGCAGACAACAAAATATTCATCCAAAATCCAGCAGTGTCCAGCAGTAAAGGGTAGAGCCCCTCGTTAGGGCTCTGGAGGAAAATGTGTCTTCCTGTGGCAAAGGCATCTCACCTCCCATCCTCTGGGCTTTATTTGGGCCCATGGATACTTGGCTAGAAACTATACTTCCAGCCACCAGTGCAGAGGGGTGTGGCCACGTGACTCAGCTCTGCTCAATGTGAAATGAAGGCAAGTAAGAGGAAGAACTTCTAGTCAATGTCCTTTGAAAGGAAGCTGCTCTTCTCCTCTTCCTCCCTGTGCCCTTCCTGAAGGCTTGCTATAGTGTAGGACACAGGAAAGAGGACAGCACCCTAGAGGATGGCAGAACAGACTTGATAAATTATCCATCCCATGCCACTTGGGGTCACAAATCTACTGCAACTTGAAGACAAAATATGAGATAATAACCCACAACTTTTGACCTTTTCCAAACATGAGTCCCTGAATAATATTGAAGACCATTGTCACCTACCTGCCCGGACTGGTTTATGAGGAAGAAGTACCATTCTATTGTGTTTAAACTTCTGTTTTTGTAGTGTCTTTTATTACAGCTATTAGCCAATATCCTAACTAGTTTGGATGCCCAGGTCTGAGCTGGCAAGGTGTGTTGTTAATTCAGAGTTCTTCCCAGAACATTTCCTTGTGAGCCTACAGAGCTTTCTGCAGCCTTCCCTGCTCCTCTTCTTCTCCTTCCTTATCTGTGTCCCAGCCATCTACAAGAATGGCTTCAAGGGAACACCGATGCCCACTGGATTAGGAATAGGATCTAGCTGCCCTGGGGCAGTATGCTGCTGCTGCTAAACTCAGGATTCTACAGTTGTATTCATTAACACAGAAACATTTCTTAATCAGAGCAGGAGGCAAGTTTGGTTTTCAGTTCCTCTGCCTATTTCTCTCTTGCTTCTTCCTGCAACATCTCGGGACATGACCTGCCGTGATCACTGTGAACTACTCAAGTCTGAGAGGCTTGCAATTGGGCTATATTTGCTTGCATAAGAAATAAAGCATCTTCTTGTTCTCTTTTCCATGTTCAGTGGCTGCATCAATGATAATATGTGACTATCCTGATTTTACATTTGTTTATTCTCCCTATACAGCATTCCTCATATTGTCCCTATTTATATAACTGGCTTTTTGAGATATCATATTAAAAAAAAAAAAACCACTTAAGCCAGTTAAAGAGCTAAATCATCAGCGCAGTGCTACTGGAGTCACACAGTTACTGCAACATTCTGAAGGCATTGTGAGAGGTGGCCATGCACAGCCTCGACCGTTTCCAAAGTACAGCCCCCCTTCGTGCCCAAGAGCAATTGTCAGCTCAAAACACATTTGCATTGGCCTCACTGGCTTCTAGCTGAGCTTATCAAGATTGTTATATGGGACTGAACATGCAAAATGTAAATGAGATAAATGTTCAGATGTCATTCCAGTGTTGGGGAAAGGACATTGAGTTTGGCCTCAAATTTAGATTCCTGTTCCAGTGCTGCCATATACAAACCGAGTTATCCTGAGCAGAGCATCAGTGCTTTCATCTAGAAAGTAGGGATTTTATACCCTAGGCTGTTTAGTCTCTCGGCTGTTGTAAGAATGCCACGGAAATATAGACATGGCACATGCTCAGTAGATCTGTGTGGAGCGAATGGGTAAACACAGGCACAAGCTCTCCACGATCTGGTCCTCTCATCCTTACCTCCTTACAGTTCCTTCAACATACCAGCGCACTCCAGTCTCAGGGCCTCTGCGATCGCATTTCCTTCTGTCTAGACGGCTTTTCCTCCAGACACCTACATGACACATTCCCTCATTTCCTTCCAGTCTCTGTTCCAATGTCCCTTTTCAGTAATGTCTTACCAGATGATTTACAATTGACACCTTCTCCCGATCCCGGTTCCCTTGTCCTGCGTCACTGTTCTCTATCACAATGATCACAGTCCAACATCTAACACATTTTACTTGTTTATCGTCTGTCTACACCTAGTGAGGATAAAACCATCACGAAGACAGGGTGTTTTGTCTGTTAGTCCATTGTACTAGTCCCCTGTGGCTGCCATAACGAACTACTGCAAACTTCGTGGGGCTTAAGACAAAACAGAAATCTATTCTCCCACAGTTACAGAGGCTGCAAAAGCAAGATGTTGACAGGGTCACACTTCTGCCAAACGCTTGGGGCAGATTCCATTCCTTGCCTCTTCCAGCCTCTGGTGGCTCTAGGTGTTCCTTGGCTTGGGACTGCATTACTCTGATCCCTGCCTCCGTCTCCACACGGCCTCCTCTTCCTTCCCTGTGTCATTCTTCTCTCTGTATCTTATGAGGATACTTATCACTAGATAATCCATGGCCATCGTCATGAGATCCTTAACTTAATTATGTCTGCAAAGACCCTTTTTCCAAATAAAGTCACATTCACAAGTTCTGGGGGTTAGGGTGTGGACATATCTTTACTGGGGGGATCAGCAATATTCAACCCACTATATCCACTGTTGTATCTTCAGAGTCTACACAAGAGTAAAGCACATCGAGGGGCTCAGTTCATAGTAGTCAAATAAATGAATGGGTCAAAAGCAAACAGTCCCTGGAATGTAGCTGGAACTTTCTGCTGAGCTCTTTTTTTCTTCTTTTCTTTTCCATTATATCATGTGCCTAAAGTGCATAGCTCTCCTGAGAGGAATTCAGGGAGATAGTGAATGCACATTCTGCCCACGTGGAAGGCCCTCCTGTAACTCTCCCCATCAAAAGTAATCTTCTCCATCATGTCTGTCAAGACTGGATCCCGTAAACTGGACAGGATGCATTGCCATGCACAAAGCGTTCTCCACATCACGTGTCCTCTGGTCAGATCCAATCATCCGCAGGCATAAATGGCCACACAGAACCCCTTCTGACAGCAGAAGCAAAACATGAGATTCGTTTCTCAGAGTGGCACATCCATTAACACGGTTGCCAGATAATTCCTTAGAACCTTACTGATTTACATAAATGCCTCCTAGTCAATTTCTATTTTTCTTAGATTAAAACGAAAGTGGCAGCTCTGTGGCTGAGGCGGGCCATGGTCTGGTGGCTCTACATTCACGCCAGCAATAATGGTTTGAACACTTGCCCGTTGGAGCAGGAAGAGATGAAAAATATCCATTATCAGCAATGGTCACTATTTGCTTGAACATACCAAATCACCCTGACTTGCACGGACAATACGCTCATTTAAATGGGTTGGAGGCATTCGCACCAGTGTAAGGTTACTTATGCTAAGTGCTCCACATAGAGGGCTATAAATGAATTCTCAATTGTAAGAATGATCAAAAAATGGAATTGCTAAAGTGGTTTACAAGAACAAACAGGAGTTGTTTGCCTCCTCTGTGCAGGTTTCTATGCTTAGTAGGCACTTCGAGGCTGTGTAAGAATGGATATGATGTCGGATTTCCTTCGAGAAACTTATAGTCTACTAGAGGATCATGGCAACATTCTCATATAAACAGATTAAAAGTAGAATGATAGAGCAATAAGAACTCACAGAGGAAGTTCTCTGGGTTTTGCAGGAAAGAAGTGATACATCTGGTTGGACATAAAATCAGCTGAGGCTTGGAAGGGGAAGCTGAGGGTGCAAAGTGCTAAGGAAAGAAAGAAAGGCAAATGGGTGCAGACGAGTGAGCTGCCCCTCAAACCATGTTCTGCCCTTAAGAGATAAACGTGGGAAGTGGATGCACCTAGGGACAGGGGATGTGTACAGAGGTGGCTCATAAGAAAGATGTAATAATGAGAAAAGACTGAATTTTACTGAGAACTTGCCATGTAACAGGTGCTCTTCAAAACCATCCCAAGTTTAGAACAACTGGTATCTACTCTTTGATCCCATCTGCTTCGTATGAGAACTCCAGGGGCAGCATCATAACCATGTTTTATTGAGGAGGAAAGAGAGCCGTGCGGAGGTTAAAGTCTGTGCTAGCGGACACACTACTGAAAGGGGGCCCTGCCCTTTGGGATGTTTAGTACAAATTATGGTTCTCAACATGTTGTTTGCTTTCATAGTTATAGAGATTTTTACTGTACGGAAGTATTAAAATTTTACATAGTCAACTATATCAATTTTTCAGCTTGTTATTTTAACTTTTACTTAAAGTCTACCTAACCACAGATTAGAAAAAAATTCACCTCTGATTGATTTCTTCCAGTGTTTTATTATTTCTTCAAATACATATCTTCATACCATCAAGAATTTATTTTGATGTACGGATACGAATATATACACAAACATGTATTATCTGTCTATATGTGATATTTATTCCTTGTTTAATAAAATTAAAGGGGTAAGGGAAATCGGCATACTCCTCAACTCTCTTACTTAGAGATAGCTATAAAAAATTTTGGTAAAGATTCTTCAAGCCCTATGGGTATGTGCACCAAGAGTTGAGCCACTGGAATTTTGGGACTGATGGGGTAGAGGGAGAGAAAACAGTTAAATACTGTAGTAACACTGGTAGAGGGCAGGTGTCTACAGTGAGAGAGTAGAAAGAGGGGGACAAAAAGAAGTTAGAAAGTGTGCAGTTAGATAAGGAGGCAAGTTAAAAGAATATACCATAATAGAAAACAAGAACAGAGGTATTTTCACCTCTGTTGAAACCTCTATAGCGATGCACTTCAAGTATCAAATGCGATGTAAAGTTACTGATGATGGAACCTGAAAGAATGTGCATTTTGCACCTGAAGGTATATTCTTAGAGAATGCAGTGAAGAGTTACCAGCGTACAACTAGATTTAGATAAATATTCATGTGAATAAAGAATTATAGGGGCAGAGAGTGGGATCTGCTTTATCAAGAAAAGTGTCAGTGTTAAAAATGAGAAGGGTCAATATCTCTGGGAAAAAAGGATCAAGGGAAAATTTGTGGCAGGGCTTTGTAAGTTGGCCTTCATTGAAATTTAGGGAATGAAGAATGAGATTTAGGGGAGTCTGTAAGACCCTTAAAACTATACTTATTTTTTGTGCATGTATATGTTATTCTGAGGATATGGAACTTTTTTTTAATCCAACTATGAGTAAGTGATAAGAACTATACTTTGTTAGAGGACAGGGGCAATGTCTACTAATTCACAGTAGAGGAGAATGATCCAATAGAAGGGCCTAAATCAGAAAGCTAAGAGTGGAAGGAGATATTGGATGGAACAAAGGCCAAGCAGACGTGAGGATAGATGGGCCAAGGGTACGTTCTGGGCAGAAAAGTCCAATTCTGAGATCTCATTTGCTCTTTCACGATGCTCAATTATCACTAAGAGGACAGGCTGTCCAGGAAAAACAAAACAAAACGAAAACCAAAACATGTCAGTCTAAACAAAACAAGACAAAACAAAATAAAAAAAAAACGAAGAAAGAACCTCACTAAAATGATATTCCTCCTTATTTATGAACGGTAGAAATTTTTTCTTTGTCCTCTTTTCCTCCATTTTCAAAATGTCTTCAGTTATGTGCTGATTTTAAAAGTCACATAAGATACAGGATGTTAAAATCAACTCATTAATGCATTTTAGAAAATAGTTATTTTAGGGAAAATGAAACAAGCAAACTGGATATCTCTAAGGAAGTTCTCTCGGCTGAAACATAAGTTTGGGGCTCAAGAGACAAATGTGGACGGCTTTGGAGCAGTAGAGAGGACAGGATTATGGTCGTCTGGAAAACTCGAGCTGGTCACCAGCTCTGCCATGAACTGACCTTGACTGAGTGCCTGACCCTGAGATTCTGTTTCCCTATCTGTGCAATACAACACTGATGCCTTCCACCCAGTATCTGAGGGGGCTAAAGAGGTTATTTCTCCGAGTGGATACTTAATAAATGCACATTCTTAGAGTTGTGCCAGCATCTGACTCACCTTAGCTGACATTGCTGGCCTGATAAGAGCTGCAACTTGTAGTCAGTCTCTTTGACTCCCTACCATTTAAAAATAACCCAGAAAATGACAGTGAATATTATAATGATGTGACAGAAACTTATTTTAGAAGCTAAACTACTGGGCAAAACCAGAATTTCTATGTTAGGTATATCTGAGCTCAAGTCCCAGCTCTTCCACATGTAGTAGCTATGTGATTGTGGACAAACCTCTTGAGCCTCAGTATTTTCATCTGGAAAATGGAGATGAGAGCAACTTGGGCGCAGACTTGTTTCAAAGATGAAATGAGACCACCCTTAGCTGAAAGATCTGGACGGGATGAGGGGTGATGAACAGGATGAATGGCACAAGTACAGGGTCTGATCCCATCTTTATTTAAAAGGTTGATATTTTGCTTACCATAGATTTTTGCATTAATTTTCATTTTTATAAAATATTACATTAAATATTTACTTTTATTATGGAGCTTTTTGGTATCTCTTTAAATTTTGTCCCAAAGAGAGTACCTCACTCACCTCACTCTGGTCCTACTCTGGAGGCCAACAATTGCTGAACATTTACAAGGGTCAACACAGTGCTAAGCACCATAATAGTATGCATTTGCCTGTAAGTAGAATGTTTACCGTGATGCCTAGCAGCAAGTAAGGTTAGCAGCAGCATCACCACCATTTGCATTATGATTTTCTAAGTCATCCCAAGTAAATTCCTTAATATTTCTGAGTTGTGCTTCCCTCATTTTTATCATAAGGCTAACATGACCCCCTCATAAGCTGTAAAACTTAAGCAATTCTGTGTTTGTTGCTGCTATCATTAATGTTTTTGTTGATCTCAATGTATGAACTGACTTCACAGAAAAGCCAGGGGTGCTTGTTAAGAAATCAGACGTTTCTAATGGACACGGAGACTAGCCAGGCAGAGCGATAAGGCAGGACCACGCTGGGTCCCAGGCTGGCTTTTGTAAGGCTGCCTGAGACTTTCACACAAAGAAGCACACGCTGTTCTCAGAGATGACATTTCCATACTCATAAAGCTCGGTGCTGTTCCAGTTCAGGAAGCTGATGAGTCATGGGATAGAGGCAATGGGGAGAGGAAGGGGTTTGCTCGTGATGTTTCTTATAGTTTTATTTCTGAAATGATTTTAGATATGCAACAGGAAAGAAATATAATAACCTCCTAGTCACTGCCCCACCCAGAAAACCTCAAGTGACTAATTGTCTTTTATTCTAAAACGGAAGAGTTATTTCATCGCCCAAGGGTTTCATTTCATTTTGCTATGCTTTTGCCCTGTAAGCCTTTTAATCTTGTAAGGTATAGCCACATAAACAAACAAGGGAGAAAACAGGAAGATGAAAACTCTCCAGGTTCATCCAATTTTGAATCCCACTTGACAAACACAGCCATACAAGGTTTTGATGAAGGCTGTGAGGACTGTGATTTGACCTTCGTCTAGCCACTGTATAAAATGTAAATACAGTCTGCTTCCTCATAATTAAAAGATATTGATTCCCCAGCAGCCCACGAAGGGGTTGAGTAATCTTCCTTCTCACTGGATGCAGCATGATCCCTGTTGTCACCTAGTTATATCCAATCTGAAGTAAGCCGTGATAAGCTGCGGTGATGCTGTGGCTTTGGACTTCCAGAAGTTGTACAACTGGGGAGGAGTATCATTTCTATTTTGAAAATAGATGTTTGGTGTGTTTTTAGGATTCCCCATGGTATTTTAATAAGAGATCCCAAGATTCAGCAACAAAGAAGTTTCTTTCTCCCTCATTTCACCGTCTAGTTGGTGGTCCAGAATTGGCATGGTGGCTGATGGCCTTAGGAATATATCTTGTTGCCATACCATCTCCTGCATGTTGCCCTTTTTGGCTTAACTGAAGACAACTCACCACCATGTCTGTGTCCCAGCTGGAAGGGAGGGTAAAAACAAGAAGGTGGCATAGGTTTCTTCCTTTTCAAGGGCATGGTGGCTTAAAGTGTAAACATCACGCTCACTCGTGTATCATTGACCATCACCTACATTCACTTGTGTATCATTGACCATCACCTAGTTACATGGCCACGTGCAGATACAAAGTGGCTAGAAAAAGTAGCCTTTATGTGAGTGACCACGTGCCCAGCTACCACTAATATTGCTATTAAAAATGATGTATGGATATAGTGGGAGCTACCAGGAGTCCTGGCCACAGTGGAACTGAATAAATATTTGCCCAGGAATGGAGACAGGGGTTCCTAATCAGAGCCCCCCCATTTCCAAGTCTCTTGGGTTGTGATGACAATTGGTGATGATGATGATAAAAAAATGATGGAAATAAAGACAGCAGGAGCTAACATTTACTGATTTCCTGCTTTATGCCTCTCTGTACTAAGTGCTTTGTAAACATTATGCATTTTATCTTCATGATAATCCTACAGGATCAATAGCATAATTATGCCAATTTTATCCATGAAGAAACTGATGTATCAAGTTCAAAAAACTTGCTCAAGGTCACGTAACTAGTATGTGGCTAAATGAAACCCAAGTGTTTCTATGTCTAAAGTTATTCTCTTAACCATTTTACTCAGATATTAATAGTAGTCTGAAGTGCTTCAGTATTTCAAAAAGCTGAACTAAAGTGACAAAATTCTCTATAACCAGATCATCTGAGCCAGCTAAAACATATTTGTGTGAAGCTTGAATAACAACAGTTTAGACTGGTCATTCCATTTATCAAAGAGTAATAAGTTTGGGGCCCTTACATAGACCTTGATGAATTTTTTTAAAAGTGGGAAAATGAATGAATTCTTGTTTGTTTAATGCAAATTGTTTGGTACATAAGCTCTTTCTAGAACTGGCTTCTAGAGTGAGGGGGAAATAGCCACAGGGGCCATTCATTGAGCAGAGGTTGGGAGATTAGGATGCAAAGGCTGCACATCACATGGTCTCTTCGCTGTTGTGATAGAAGCTATAGGCAGAAGAAGAGCAGGGAGCTCCCTGACCATCCCTAAAGCATGGGGTCTCGGGCACCCCATGAAGCTCAGTGATGCAAAGTCATGAGCAACACAGAACCTGGGGCAGCCCAAAGCAAGGGTGGAGGTGAGCAGAGTCAAGGTGGGGGAGAATTGGAGACGTGGGTCTCTAGCTGTAAGGTAGCCCCATCCAAGAACCGCAAGGAAAGCTAAGCCAGCGAGCACGAGGCACCAAGCGTGGCCTCTGAGGTGCAGCTGCAGCTGTCTTCCAGCATCAGCACATTGAAATGTTTGGGAAGGGAAGGGGAATAGAACATTCCTTCCCTCCCCACAAACAGATGGGTAATTAGATGGAGGGTGGGACCAGATGCTGTACTTCCCCTGAGACCAGCACCAGAGGGAATGGGCTGGCTCTGCAGAAGGCATTTCCGCTCCTGAAAAGAGATATAATATTGGGAAAGAATCAGGGCTTCAGGGTTTCCTGGAGAGAGGGGCGGCAGTGGAGGGGCGGGTGCCTCCACCTCCACGTTGATCTACCGCAGCCCCTGTGCTCCAAATAACCAAGGACTAGGTGAGCACCGCACTATTAGGAGATTCTACCTGACTGACCCTGTCAAAATGACATTTCAGGAAAACTGGCTTGTCAATTCCTGTGAACTGACTAGGTCTGCTGGTGTGTGTTCCAGTGGCCTGTTTTCTGTGTTTTCAGTACAGTGATACAGACTTTCCCCCCTCCCAGATGTGAGACGTGCTCAACCACATCCTATCTGAGATGCAGCATCCTCTGAACGGCAAGCCATGGTCTAATATAAAATGCCTTAAATGACGATTCAGCTGCGATTGTTTGCTCTTAATCTAAAACAAGTTCTTCTGGGAAAAGTCCTCAAAACATTGCCCGAGACACTACTTTGCAGTGACGATGGATTTTGGCCTGGCAAAGAGGCAGGGAAGGAAGTCTAAGATCCGTTCCTAAAGTCTTCCCTGAGTCAGTTTACATACCTCTCTCTCCTTGGACCTTTCTTTAACTTTTTCAGCTGAGTCAAAAGCCAGTGTTGACTCAAAGCTTGCAACAATTTAAATCCAAAGTGATAGGTGAATGAGTGTAAGTATCTGTAAGATGTAAAATGTTCTCTGAATTCAAGAACAACAGAACGGGCAGTACCAATACACTATGGTGAGAGACCCCAAGACATCCGCAAAGCAGGGGACACAGACTGCCCTTGGGAGATAAAATGTAAAATTAGCCTACAAAGAGTAGTCACATAATGTTTACAGAAGGAAACAAATTTCAAGAGCAGAAGGAGCGTAGACACTTACTGGATTAACTGCATTAACTTACCTAAGAACCAATGTGTGAGTCAGAAGACAGGGCCTGCTAAGTCTTGAAGAAAGAGAAAAAAGTTGGTAAGGCCCATGTAAACCCTGTCCAAGAAAGATGCTGCCTTGACCACTAGACTTTGCGGATCTTAGGGCAGATGGACACATAGGGTGGTCTCAGCCAGAGGCCATTATATGCTCCAGTCCTAGCCCTACTCTAGCCAAGGACATGTCTAACCAGTGGCTTCATTCTTCACAATAATTTGATTATTATCCCAGCCTGAATTGATTTTCTGTTCTTCTGAACTTCTGCCCATTACTGTTTAATTTTATATGAGGTCAGCTACTTATTATTTTCTTTATTTCAAAGTAGACTTTAATCTGCTTGAGGCCATAATGCAACTTTTTTCTAAATGCAAACCCCATGTCATCTAGTATTGAGTTGAGCAGTTGCTTTAAAAATGTATTTATAGGCTAATTAGTTAAATCAGATCAAATTATTGATCATGAAAATGTTCAGTTAAAGCTTTTTGACCTAGGAGATGTAGTTCTGGGACTTTGCAGAATTCTGGTTTCCTAGAATGTTAGATCACCTCTAAGTTCCTGCATCCCACTCCCACCCTGCCCCTTGACTGGTTGTAAGCCAGTCTCTTTCCAAGTATAGCACAAAGTCCCACTTACATGAGGGCTCTAACATGAAGGGACATGCCTGTGGGCGTGCACACACACACACACACACACACACACGTACTTAACACTGATTGTATATATCAGAATCTCCAGTGGATTGAATCTCTAGAATTGGCATTTTTTTTTTTTTACAAGCAACCTCAGGGGATTCTGATGCACAGTAAAGTTTAGTTTGAGAACTATTGATTTCAAGCCAAGCTCCTCACTTCACCAATAAGGACACTGAATCTTAGGTCCATGCCTGCCCAGCTAGCTCATGACAGAGGCTGGACTAGAATGCCCTTCTACACGGT
This sequence comes from Cheirogaleus medius, assembly GCA_008086735.1. Taxonomy (NCBI): domain Eukaryota; kingdom Metazoa; phylum Chordata; class Mammalia; order Primates; family Cheirogaleidae; genus Cheirogaleus; species Cheirogaleus medius. The sequence continues at coordinate 20,234,581 of VBSM01000949.1, read as the reverse complement.
GTTGCTATCATTCTGAAGCTTACCATTTCCCATTAAAGCATGAGGAAATTATGTCCTTAAGGGGGCTAATCAGTGCAGTTTCACATCTACAAAATGCACTTCTACAAAATGCTCCTCTCAGTGAAAATGTACTTTTATTATGCGACCTGCTAGAAATGGTTTCCTCATCCCTTTCGAAAATTTTTGACATGATTGGTCCTCCAGCGCATACACAGATTCTTTTTGATTAATGAAAAATGTTCTGGTAAATTTGTATAGCCCTCCACTTGCATCCTAGATAATGATACAAGGTAGGTTTGTTAAATTGGCAGAATTAATATTTTAAATTTCTCCTTCCTTCTTCCTCTGCTATGATCAAGGCTCAGACAGGCTGTGTTCAAACTTCTATAATTCTTAGCACTCATAGACACAATCATTTTTACTGCCAAAATCAGCACCTTTTAAGTTACACTGTGCCACATACAATGTCCACATCAGCAGTTGGTTGAGATTACCTCGGCCTTGGATCATAGCTTGCCCTTTGGTGGCTCATGTCAGCCACCCACATGCCAAGGGAAAATTTTTATGAATTATGTCCTGGAGGACATATGGGATGAGGGATTAAAGAATATGACTTGTTTTATAAGTGCTAAATTCTATTTAGAGGGGCAGGAAAGAGATAAAAACCAGACTAAACAATAGCCTTGCAGTTGGTGGTATCTGAGTAAAGGAGTTGAAGGTGAATCGCCATAATATTGGCCAATTTATCTCAAAATACTACATCTTCTGCTTATTAAGGGTACATTAAAATACGTATTTTTAAATATTTGATGTTTGCCTTAAATTTGACTTTTAGCAGTAAAAACACAATTATAAATGTGAGCCATGCAATACCTGATAAGAGAGTGTGGTCAATTTTTTAGATGAATATGTCATTACAGTGAGTTCTTGGTAAATGTGTCACTATTAGTTTGAAGTTGTCGCTGTTGCTTAGGAAAAGGCTGTTGCACAAGGTGACGTGGTCGCCCATATGAGACATGAGGCACACCTGCTTCTGGCCCCCGTGGAACCAAGGATGGCAAGAGCATGGCAGAGACGCTACCACTGACTCCTCACGCCCTGTCTCTGGTAGGAGCCATTACCGCCTTCTTTCCCAATGAGACCAGTATAGTTTCAAAATTATTCTCAAACCAGGGCTACTGATTAGTGCTGACCCATGAAATAAAAGTTCTTTGATTCTTGAGTCAACATGTATATGGGCCTTGGGGCTAAAATCTGATAAGGGAGTCTTTTTTAAAAAAATAAATATGGGAACTTTTTGGCTTCCTTTGTTAGATTGTGATTCAAGTGATTCAAAACCCTGAATAGTATGTGCAGGAAGGATCCAGGTGCATCCCCTCAGGTGATAAGCTGTGCCTGGAAAGATGTGGGGGGGGGCGGGTTGGTGGGCAAAGGTGAGTGGGAACCACAGGAATGTAACCCGGTTTTCTCACTCCTGAGTCATTCCTATGGGGAGCATCGAGAACATTCCATTCTCCTTGAAATGCAGTTGGCATCTTTTTTTTCCTTCTAAAATGTTTGCTTTTCTACAGAGCAAGAGGCTATCCATTCCAAAGGTGAACTTGGGAAATGCTGAATTCAACAGTGATTGGCAGTTGGCGCCTTGCCTTCTGGCCACAAGGGATTGGGGTTGGAACAGAGATAAAGAGAAGTTGTTTAGGGGAAAGAAAGTAGATGCAGAGAAATAAAAAAATAACCATGATAGGATCCAGTGTATAGATATTTCACTAGGCAGGCTGAAGTTAGGGCATTGTCTGACAGGAAAAGAATCTAGGCTTCAAAACCTTGGGGACAAGAAGTGGCCCTTGAAGGCTGCTGGTCAAAGATGTGGCTGATGAGAAATTTGCTAAAGCGTTTTTACACGGAGAGCAGGGGCTGGAGAGCATTTCTATAATTAGATTCCAGGAATTCTAACAAGGGAAGTTAGTTTCATTAAGAAACTAAGGGATTAAACTAAAGTCTAAATGTAAATCCTAATATTTAGTTAAAGAGAAAATAGCCAGGATGGGAATGAAAACAAGTCACTTCTAGATAGATGGGTTAAGCCAGGAGATGGCACACAAGAAGAGAAGTGGGCATTACCTTGGACCCTGAATATAGCACAAATGCTAAGATTTCTTCATGCTCTACATTACCAGAGAAAATAAAAGTCTCCATAGCATCACTGGCTGACACAGCCTGGTCTAGGCTCTGGGCCCTGTGGATGGTCCAGGGGAAGTGCCAGATAGAAAGAAAAAACCCTGAATGACTAGATTCCCAGGCTTGCTAGCACCAGCTTGCTGGTCACTTTTGCTATTGCCCGCCCCCCACCCCCAGCATAAGTTTTTAGGACCATGGCATACCTGGGACATACGGCTTCCCCATCTCCCCACCCTTCTCCCTGCCCCGTAACACCATCTTGTCAAAGGCGGACAGTATAGCCACTGTCAGCTAAGATTCGAAAATAGTGATTAGCAACATGAAAGGGAATTTTAACTGCAAATTATCTACTTGTCTGGGGAGATCCAGGGATGCAGACTTCTATCTGTGACTGACTTCAACACAAATACAGGCCCCTTATAGAGCCCCATTTTTTCACGGCCTTTTTCATTTTTTGACTACTCACACTACCACACTCCTGGTGCAAGGGGGGTATTCTTTCTTTCTTCATTCTCTTTCTCCCACTCCCTTCTGTCTCAGCGTTGTACATTTTTGGAAGTTGATCTTTACTGTGTAAGTGCAAGGCTTACCCTATATTTCCAATTCACACTAACTTAATAGTTCACTATTTCAGTCATTAATAAGTTTATCTAATATCCATAGGGCTCACTTAGGTGTGGCCTAGTGCCTGATGGCTCTGAGACATATAGAGGAATGAGGCCACTGAGGCCTCACAGAACTTACAGGCTAACTTGCAATGTCCTGATCTGACGGCCCTCTCTTTGCCTGTCACCCACAGCGCACCTCCTACCTGTGGGACACAGCAGTCTATGGAGTGAGCATCCAGTTTTAATCCTGAATTTGCCCTTGATTATTTGCTCTCTTTTTGGATCTTTTCAGCTCTGCTAGAAGCTTCCATGTTTTTCAAGCTCTGCCTCCATAACTCCATCCTCCAATTTCTCTACTTCGAATCAGGAGTCACCACCCTTATCTTCCCATCTTCCACTGATTTGCCAAGGAAAATACCCCATTCCTTCTACTCTTCTCACCTTGGAGGCCCCCAGTGTGTTTTATTCTCTAAAGGCATTTCTGCATATTAAAACACACACACACACAAACCCACGCACGCCCCACTTATATTGCTTCAGTTGGGCCCAGCTGCCTTGGGTCCTCATCCGTCTTCAATGATTTAGGGAGAAGGGTTATCACCAGAAGATGTCAAAATAGCCCTGTTTCTGTGGCCGGTGCAGTGCCCATCCTGGCAGGGAATGCTCTCCTGGGAGGTAGGGGGCTCTCCCCAGCTAGTGGCAGGAAATGAGGAGATGAGGGACTATTGACTCATCAGATTGTGATTAACACTTCAAAGGACCTTTCTCAGCGCAAATCACAGAGTGTAGCACCACAAAGAGACAGATGGGACAAGCCTTGGAGTCTCTAAGTGAGAACAAAACCCACAGAGCCCTGCTGAGGGATGCAGACACGGGGAACTCCTTGTGTGTTCCTTACTCTTTGTGATTGAAACAGTGATGAAAAACTTAAAAAGAAGGCGTTTTAGGCCGGGCGCGGTGGCTCACGCCTGTAATCCTAGCTCTCTGGGAGGCCGAGGCGGGCGGATAGCTCGAGCTCAGAAGTTCGAAACCAGCCTGAGCAAGAACGAGACCCCGTCTCTACTATAAATAGAAAGCAATTAATTGGCCAACTAAAAATACATAGAAAAAATTAGCCGGGCATGGTGGCGCATGCCTGTAGTCCCAGCTACTCGGGAGGCTGAGGCAGAAGGATCGCTTGAGCCCAGGAGTCTGAGGTTGCTGTGAGCTAGGCTGATGCCACGGCACTCACCCTAGCCTGGGCAACAGAGTGAGACTCTGTCTCAAAAAAAAAAAAAAAAAAAAAAAAAAAAAGAAGGCGTTTTATATTGGCTGGTTTGTGCCAATGAGGCAGTGTGTCATAAGTTCTCTGCCCAACAGATTAAAAGACAGATAATAAATTCAATAGAATCCTACCTCTTGGGGGGAATTTAAGGGATGCAGCAGTGATTGGAAAAAGTCAAAGCAATAAAAGAAGCTGAGAAAGAACAAAGATAGAGAAGCTGTTCTTTAGCATGTTGACGACACAGAGGAGGCGTGATGCAGGCTACTTCTGGGAAAATGGCAAGGTGACCAGCCACTAGAGTTCTTCTGGGCAATTCATGTGTCCTTTCAACAGACATTTACTGAGCATCCACTGTGTTCCAGACACTTTTCTGGAAGCTTCTGATCCCTGCAAAGTAAATTACTGGTTTCTAATTTCATCAAGCTAAGATGGTACCTAGTATTTCCTTAAGTGTTCTATGTAGCCTTCCCATTGACTTAAGTCACTTGAAACACCCAGGTCTGTCCTACACGACTCGAAGGTACCTAACTATTAACAGTAAAAATTTAAAAGAACTAGGGTATGGTAGAACGAGATATGGTCCCAATTCTTCACTCCTTTGCAGTATCTGTAAATATTAATCCCCTTGCCATGTGGATTAAACCTGACAAAACTGGTCTTAAACCTGTATCTATCTCTAAAACCTATACCCTTATATCTGAAAGGCCTGGGTGGGAATTTCTCTGTAAGGGAAATGAGGGAGAAAGATGGGAAAATGTCTAATGAATGCAGTGATCATAGAAGCACCATTTATTTCCCTCACTGAAGCCATCAGATTATAAATGTGATGGTACTTTATTTTCCTCCAAAACTAACTACCAAGTTTTACTTATTTCAAGATCGCTGAGCTGAGTTCTGCTTTCCCTACAGAATAGGATGAATCATCCCCCTAATTTCTTTTTGCTATAATAGAGATGCCTTTCAACTCCCCCTCCTTTAGATTCAAAAGAAGTTCTCCTAAGGTCTCAGAGATACTGACACTAGAGTTCCCTGGACACCTGTGTGTCCTAAAGAAGTAAAAAAATCACTAGGATTAAAGAGCTCATATTTTATTCCTCTTCAACACTTAGGAGAAATAGAGCAAATACTACTACTTTACTGACCTTATTCAACAGGAGCAGGTTTTGAACTTGATGTTCCCAGTCTCAGTAAGTTAATGCCTCAGTGCAGGCTGCCCTGTCCATCACACCGACAGGAGCTGAGCACACAAAGGAGGGGGCAGGAAGACATGGCTGGCTTTGCAAGCAGCTAAGCAGCAGTACTGCAGATGCTGGAGAGTTGTGACAATTGCACTCTGAGCTCCAGGGTAAAAGCAGTGATTATAACATCAGCTAATAGTTATTGAGCACATAGTATGTTCCAAGCTCTGGGTAAAGTGCTTTATAAACACATAGGATAGCAGAGTCCTTAAAAAAAGAAAAGATCCGGAGTCAATTTCCTAGATTTAAATCTTAGCTCTATCCCCTATTGGTGAACCTTTAGTGAGTTATTTAACTTCTTGGTGCCTCAGTCTTTTCATCTGTAAAATGGGAATCATAGTTACACCTACCTCAGAGAGTTGTTAGAAATAAATAAGCTAAAAATGTGCTTGAAACAGGAACTGGCACATAGCAAGCTGAACATTAGTATTAGCTATTGTCATTATCCCACTTAATCATTTCAGTAAATCTAGGAAGGAGGTACCATTATCATCCTTATTTTACAGCTAAGAAAACTGAGGTTCTGAGAAATTGAATATCTTATTTAAGATAACTCAGAGATAAGTAGCACAGCCAGAATTTAAATTCACTCCTGTTAGATTCTGATGTACATATTCTTAAACACATTAACTTCTGATAGCACAAAAGATTTCCAATGTGAAGACTCTGGTAAACTATATTTAAAATTGTGGCAGTTCCCTGAATTTTGTTCAATAAAGCAGCATGGTTTTCAAACGGGGCTGGCTAATAGAATTGCAAGGGAAATAATTTGTTACAGTTTAATCCAGATTCCTAGTTCTTCCCTTCAAGCCCTTCCCTTGAGACCCATATTTAGAACACTGGAGGAGTTTTGAGTGGATTCCGTGTGATTCACGTATGTGCCATGTTTGGAAATGTGCCGGGTGAGGGCACTTGGGTGACAGTGAATCCACACAAAACCCCTGAGATGCAAGGTCTTCTGGGCTGCCCTGTCCAGCGTCCCACCCATGGCAGGAAGCTCTGTTTCGGTGGCAGATGTGGCTCCAGCTACCCACCGTGTGGGGTGTCTGGGGGAATAGCCCTCTTTACGGGACACTCAGCCTGCTTCATGATTCCTCCTGCTGGAAGCTCAATGAGCAAATCCATCTCCCCTCACAGCCAGCCCCAGGTGCTGGTGGAACAGTGTACAATGCGCACAAGGGCAGGCTAATTCCGGGAGACACACACTGAAGTGAGCATACATATCTGTCCCCATTGTTCAGGGTACGCGTGTTCTCTCTCGCATACACATACTCTTGAACTATTTCAAAATCTCGTGTCAATTAACTGTCAATTTATGTCAAGCATGACATCATCTCACAGCAGTACTGTCTCACAGATCCCTCTGTTATTTCTAAAACATCTCATTTTCTTCCCACGTCCTCCTCCTGGTGCCAGGGAGTTAGCATTGTCGGATTGCTCTCTTAAAGGCAATCCTGAATTCTCTGTGTCTTCCTGGAACCCATGGAACACAAGCAAAGTGGGCTTCACCATCAGGTCTTGACCTTTCAACTTAGACATACGAAATGTCATTACCAATCCCCTAGGAAGCAAATGCAAAGCAGGTTGAAAGATCAATTATTTTATTAGGTGAAACACCTGGGTGAAAGAAAATGGCGAGGGAGCTGGGAGGACCTGGGAGAGCCACCAGACCGAGATGCAAATCTGACTTGGAGTGAAGGAGAGAGAAGGCAGGCTGGGTAAAAGTGTCCTGACTCGCATACAGTCTAAGGAAGGTCCTGCGAAACCACAGGGAAATCTGAGAGCCAAAATCAGCTGTTGAATGAGTTCCAAGTTTCCCAGAAACAAATCTGCCTTAGTATCCCTGCCTTGCTGAGTTTTGGGTGAGAATAGATAATAAAAAGCAAGGCCTCAGCCAAAGACTGTCATGGACTTCAAAGCACAGCATCTGGGACCATCTGCCAGTTACACTCCCTGTGGTTGGGGGTCTATGAAGCACATTCTCACGGCTGTCATATTTAGCAAATGTGACAGCTACTATTTTAAGGAGTGTCCCTTCCACTCAGGTTGATGAAGGTGTCCATCAAAGCTTTTGAATGTATGTGTGCTCACTGAAAGTTGATAGAAAGATTCTTCATTCTTCGATAAATATTAAGGAACCTGGGGAATATCTGGGCCATTTGTAGAATGAGGATCATCGGGAGACAGAAGTTATGGCATTGTGATGAGTTTACCTGTGCCTGTGTGGAGTGCAGTCAGGAGGAGATGTCCTGCAACTAGTTGGGGATATAAGACTGGAGTCAAGACTGAGACTGGGCTGAAAATCAGAAGGGAAAAATTTTCTGCATTGAGTTTGTAATTGAAGCCATAGGAATTCAGATGATTGTCCAAAGAAATAACGCAAAGAAAAAATAGTTCTTGTGATACGCAGCATAATGGCCTCCTCAAAAAGATGTCTGTCCCGATCCCTGGCACCTGTGACAGTGTTAGGTTCCATGACAGGATATTAAAGTAGCAGGTAGAATTACGGTTGCTAACCGGTGACCTTGAGATGGGAAAATAATCCTGGGTTTTCTAAATAGGCCCAATGTCATCATAAAAGTCCTTATGAAAGAGAGAGGCAAGACGGTCAGAGTGAGAGAAAGGTTTGAAGCCTCCTCTGCCGCTGGCTTTGCAGACGGAGGTGGAGTCCATGAGCCAAGGTGTAGTGCTGGAGAAGTCAAAGAAAGGCAAAGAAAGAAGATTCTCACCTAGAGTCCTGCTGACACTTTGATTTTAGCCCAATGAGACCTACAGAGAACTTCTGACCCCCAGAATTGTACAATAATAAATTATGTTATTAATTATTTTAAGTGTTATTTTAAGTCACTAGGTTTGGGGTAATTTATTACAGAGCAATAGAAACCTAATAGAACCTGAAGAAGATGGAGAGAACCAAGATGGAAAGGAACCAACTGCTGGAACGGGCTCCCCCATGGACCAGCATGGAAAGGCTGGCCAAGAGTTAGGGCTAAGCAAGAAAAGCTTTGCTTTCCCACAAGAGGAGAGAAGGAAGGGGCACAAACGGGGTGGTGGAGAAGAGGGCGGGGCTCTCACTCAGAGCTGACCTGCTTGACCACATCACCCTCCAAGGGGGTCAGGGAGAAGGCATCGAGATTGCAGATTCATGCAAGTGGAAGGATTTCGAATGGGAACTATGGCATGTAAGCTGTAGGGAAATGCAGAAAAGGTGAATAAAGCATTCTTGAGGGAACAAATTTATCAGGACACAAACTTTATTCACCAAAGTTGAGAATTAATTTAATTTTGAGATATGCTGGTAAAAGAAAAAGTGGAAGTGTATTATTATTTCCCTCCATTTGAATCATTTTTAATGACTAAGTGAAAGTCTGCAACCAGCTCAATGGAAAATATTCCTGTAGAAATGGAGCCTCTTTGGAAAACTGCCTTCGGCTGATATTTGTATAGACATAGGCCAGTCACAGGGGCTGAGCCCTCTGATGGCTGGGGCTTTGGAGACACCCCGGCTTTCTTTGTG
>VBSM01000949.1:20206521-20225766 GCA_008086735.1 Cheirogaleus medius | reverse complement strand
TTGTCGTGGATCACTAACTACAAAGCACCAGAAGGGATTCAGTACACTCAATTAACGAAGGGAGAAGCAGTGAGAACTTCCTGACACAGAGCCTTTCATAAACTGCTGTTTCCTTTTAGCTCTCATGAATGCCCAGCCATGAAACAACCAAACAGCTATTTTCTTGACTATTACGAAGTCCTGAATGTTGAAAGATGAGGGCCAGAGAAGACAAGAGGATTCTTAGGGGCAAAGGCACCCCCTAAAGTATTTAGTTAACCGTTCGGAGGCTCTCGCTTTGTATATGGGAGTCTGTTTGAGCAAGTCACCGAAACCTTTAAAGTCTCAGTTTCTTCTGCTACAAACCTTGGAGACCATCACTTACCTTCCTAGTTTGTCGGTACGATTAAAAGAGATGTTTTACTTAAGAATTCAGCACACTGTTACTGTGGCATGAGCCCTCAAAATCATATTTATATTAGTTTTAAGATATATTGTGTAGTCGTCTTAAATTATAAACCTGTGTCTTATTTTAGTCATCTTTAATGCACCATCCTGTGCGTAGCACTTTATTTTTAAATTTTATTTTATTTTTGCTTTTATTTCATCATATAATGGGGGTACAAATATTGTTAGGGTTACATACATTGCGTAGCACTTTAGAAATGTGAACTCTGCTGGGTAACTTCTGTTTACGCTATCTTCGCCCTTCTTTGTGCCCTGGACACTCGGCTTTAAGGACTCAGTCAAAGCACTCTCTGACCCTCTGGCCTTGACCAATGATCAAAACGCGTTAGAGAGGGAAGATGGGGAGAAAAACAAACACAAGTATTTATTCTTCTTCCTTCCTGCTGGGTCACTGAGGGCCGGCTGTCTCTCTCAACAGAAGGTCTCAGCACCTGCAAGGGCGCTGTCTTCACCTGGGCCTCCCTGTCTCCTGAAGTTCAGGGAGGGCCACCTCCTCCTCCCCCTTCAGCCCCAGGCTGGTCACTGCTTCTGCCATCACTAGTGCCCGCAAGCTGCACCACCCCTTGTGGTTTCTGTACACTCCACCCACATGTTTTTATAAACTGTCCCTTTATTAAATATTCTGTAAAATGATCAAATTTGGATGTGTCATCTATTTCTTGCTGGAACTCTAACTTAAACAAGACCCAAGGAAGTGGCACCCAATAATGCTAGTTTTCTAAGAGTTCCTAAAATCCTCTCCAAAGTCTACTTTTTTTCCTGATGACTGTGCCACACTTTTCCTGGCCAGATTCACCCATGATTTGTTCTGATCTTATTGTTTTCCTCTGTCAAAAAACACGGCATAAAAAGGCTCATCACTTCATTATAATTGGTCTGTGTCTGGGTGCAGAAGTCATATGTTGGCAGTAAAATGACCACTAAGCTCCTGCCGAATATCCTGGTCCTCTCTGCACTTCCTGGGGCTGGGGATTGGGTCTCCTTCTCATCCAGCTTCCGGTCCAACCCTCTTGCCCACAAAGGACACTGGGTCCATTGATGGAACTCTCTGGTTAGCAAACCCAGGGAGGGCAGGGCCAAGGGAAATTCAAAGTGGATGTTCATCTTGGGAACTTAATAACCAGATTGGTACAGAAGCCTTTTAAGAATACTTGAAGGACAAGTTTGTAAAGTGTATCCCAGCGGTTTATTTATTTGTCTTAAAAATCCATGAGGAAAGACATAACTGTTGTTCTTCCCTTCTTGGCACCATCTCTGGGGCAGTCAGACCGCCTGGAATAGACATGGAAAAGCCGACTGAGGAGCCAAGGGTTCTAGGCCCTCTTCTCAGAACAAGCCTTCTTTGCCTTGGCAAGTGGAAAGGATGTCCCCATCCCCAGCCCCCTCTCTACACTCGCATAGTGCAAAGCAGCCAGGCCTGAGGGACAAAATTCCTGGTGCCACCTGACTGGCTGAGTTCCAGGCAGTGTAATCTGTTCGCAGATCAAACTCTTGTTGGCTGCACTCTCTGCGCCTAGCACCGTGCTTGGTTTTGGGAATAACAGAACCTCGGCAGAATCCCTGGGCACAAATCCCACCTTCATTCCCTACCCTTGCATGTCTGTGAGCAAGTCTCTCAATCTCCTGCCTCAGTTTCCACAGTTGCAAAATGGGTATTCTGGCTTGTCCTGAGGCATACTTTATCTTGTGCATGCAAAGCACTCAGCACAGGCACAGGGAAAATAGCCATCGGTTACTATTTCGGTCCTTGATGAGCATAACTAGAAAAATGTCTAAGACACACTCTCGCCCAGAGGTCCAGTACAGTGAAGAAAAAAGACACAGGTACCTACTCTTACAGCTGAGGGTGATCCCTTCCCTGACAGAGGTAGGGAGAGAGAGGCACAGGATCCCGAGTAAGCAGCAGCTGCCTCCACCGGGCTAGTCAAAGGAGGCTTCAGAGGCCCGGGAAGTGCGGCTGGTGTTTGTTAACTTCTTCAGAGCCTGAGTTCTTCAAAAGCCCAGGTGCCCCCTGGTGTACCTGTTCCAGAGTTCCTGTCTAATGAAGACTCTCCGACTGCCTCCCGAGTCATCTACTTTTAACTCTCCGCAAATCTTATCTCGAAAAATACTTTTCTTGTCTCCCTTGTCAATGCCTTTGCATTTTCTTTCACTTTGTTACTGGCCTTCTGACCAGAGGCTTTCATCTCTTCACGACACGGAATCCTTACGGCGCTGTTTCCAGTCGTTTATACAATCCCCATTACTCTCTCCCCTCGTGCATTATTTAGTTCTAAAAAGCGTTGGGGGAGAGAGCTCAGAGGATGGATGTCAGGAAAATAAGTTGTATTTGACTGCATCATGTTGCAAATGGCCCTAAAAGAAAACCACTAATTTTTAGGGATGGGGGTATGCGAGGATAGTGGTTGGTGATGGGGAGATTTCCTTGAAAATTATGTATGAAATCATTTGCATGTCAATATGTGTAAATTGATGGCAGTACGTTATTCTCCAGACAGGAAAGCAAAGTCAGCAATGGATACTATACGTTAGGAAGAAAAATCAGATTTTCTCTCTTCTGATTTGAGGAATGTAAGAAATGGTAATTATTATTATAATTATTGTGCTGATGAGAATATTATCATTATGATTATTATTTATTGGGTGCTAACTACATACCGTTCATTGCATGAGAGTCTTTACATTCATGATCTTATGTGATTCTCAAAGCAGTCCTAAGAAGCAGGAAATATTATGGTCCTCATCACATAGAAGAGGACACTGATGGTCAGAGAGGCTAAGAACTTGCCCAGGGTCACTCAGCAGCTATGGAACAGTGACCAGTGCCTACCCCTGACTGTGACCACTACCCCACACTGCCTCCCCCTGCCTGGGACTCTCTCTTCTATACAGGTCACACACATAAGGAGCGCTGGCTTCTCCTCCACTTACTGTCCACATAGGCCCCTTGGTAGCCTCATGGTGAGTGGCCAAATGACTCATAACCCCTCCACCACCTCCAGACCAGCCAACCTAGCCACATCAGCCAGGGGCTCAAAACCACTCCCCATCTCATCCCAACCACCCTACTGTGGGGGAGTTTTGACTCTTTATCCAAGACTTATTTATGCTCTATGCCCATCAGACTAACAGACACCAGAAAGCTGAGGAGATGCCGGGGCTATGGGGGCACAGGGACCCCACTCACAGCCATCGGGAACGTAGACCAGGACAGCCATTGTGAGAGTACCCCGCCTCTATTCTGGTCAAAATAAGTCTGGGCATAGCTTATGTGTGAGTTTCCTATGGCTACTGTGACAAATCACCACAGACTTAGGGGCTTTAAGCAACATAAATATATCATTTTATAGTTCTGGGGATCACAAGTCTCACATGGGTCTTACTGGGTTAAAATCAAGGTGCTGGTGAGCTGTAGTCCTGGAAACTCCAGGGAAGAATCAGGTTTCTTTTCTTTTCCCTCTTCGCCCGGCCACCCACATCCCTGCCTCCTGCCCTCTCCCTCCATCTTCAAAGCCAGCAGCGAAGCATCTTCAAACCTGTCTCTCCTACTTCCCTCTTTCTCTTATAAGGACGCTTATGATTATTATCGGGACCACCCACATAATCCAGGATAATCTCCCAATTTCAAAATTCTTAATTTAATTACATCTGCAAAGTCCCATTTGCCATGTAAGGTCACATATTCCCAGGTTCTGGGGATTCAAATGTGGACATCTTTGGGGAGATTATTCTGCCAGCCATACCTATGACCCAGAAATTCTATTCCTGGGTACATCTGAGCCAAGGAAATTCTCTCACCCTTCTACAAGTGAGTCATAAAGCATGTTGCTTTGGAGTTATTTGGGGTATTGGGAACTAGAGGCAACATGGACGTTCCACACAGAGACAACGGGAAGTGAGGCATGTGGAGATGCACAGCACAGAGCCATACACAACGATCGGAAATAACAGCCTAGGTGTTTACACACCGGCGCGAATGCATCTTAAAAAGAGCGCTTAGTGAAGGCAAGTAAAAAAAAGAATAAAGTATGTAACAGAAGATCATTTACACCAATTGAAAAACTAAATACATGTACACAAAATTGCAATATGCATTTTGCATGAATACCGTATAAGCAAAAAGACTTATTTGCACACGTCGTTAATAGCTACCTATGGGACCAGAGAAGGGAGTGTGGTGGGGCAGAGGAATAAAGGGGACTAAAAATAGAAACCTTGATCAAACACCACCTCTCAGAGAAGCTGTCCCTGATGCTTTGCAGCCTCCAGGTGACGGTGCACAGTTCAGGGTGTAGATCTTTAATAGAATTCTTGCACAAGGTCTTGCATTTGTCTGTGCATTTCTCTATTTCCCATGAGCTTCTTGAGAACAGGAACTACATTTTGTTTTCCTTTGTATTTTTCAGTCGCAGCACAATGCCTGCCTCACAGTAGGTGCCTAATACGTGTTTTGTTAAATTGAACAGAGAACAGTAGGAAAACAAGACATCTGGAGTGGGTGTCTCATATGAGCTGACACTTAGAAAAATTTCTAAGGACACCCAAACGGGCTTTAAAGCTATGTTTGGAACAGAAAGTTGAATCATAAAACCTGTTTCTTGCAGGTGAGCAAAGGAAAAGGGTGACAAAGAGAATGTAGACCTCCTGAGCATCTGTTTTGCTTCTAAATTCTCAAGACAAAATGCCAAAAAAAAAAAGCATGAGAATGAAAATGCAGAATAAACACTGGTAGGGGAAAAAAAGCCCAGGTTGAGTGAAGAGAGTGTAAGACAGCACCTAGTTACTCTAAATAAATTTAATCCAGAAGCATGGCAGGAATGCAGAAACAGAGGATAGAAAAAGTATCTCCAAATATTTCAAAGGGTGGCAGTAAATTCTGAGATTCTATAATGAGACTGACATTGTTCTGGGTCAAGACTCCAGGACAGATCATTAAAGTGATGGTTTTGAACACTTAAAAAGAAAATAAAGTAGTGATCTTTAGAAGCCTGCAAGGGTTCATTAGAATCAAGTTGTGCCTGAGTGACCTGATTTCCTTCATGGATATTAAATGATAAAAACATAGAACTGTGATATATTTTTACATGAATTTTAGCAAAGAGCTTGATAAGCTCTTTCTTAGTGGTTTTAAAGACAAAGTGGATGTTTGCCTTGGCAACCACTTCAATAATCATACCCAAATGGCACTGATTCATGGAACAGTGCCAATCTCTGTGGATGTTTCTAGAATAATCCTACCACCCATAATATCAAAAACAGCTAACATATATTAAATGCTTACCATGTGGCAGGCACTATTCTTGGCAACTCACATGGAGCTATGCATTTTCTTTCCCTGAAAACTCTATGGAAAAGGTGCTGCAATCATTCCACTTTGCATGTGAGGTCACAGAAATACAATATCTTCCCCGGTCCCATGGCTAGGAGCAACTGGCTCCAGAGACTGAGCTGGCCCAGCATGTTTTTCTGCTGAAGAACACATTAGAAGCTGGACGGTGTGACTTTCAAAATAGAACTCAGAAATCCAAGAGCCTCTGTAGAAATGGAATGAACAAAAGGAAATCTTTTTCCTCGTCTTACCCTTTAACCATTCCCTGCTTCTCAGCCACATACAGCTCTCACACCCAGACCCTGTACGCGACCCTGCACTGTGAGACGCTTGGTCTGCCTAGTCCATTTCTCTACAGCATCTCTCTGTCATGCGGTCCATCTCAGGGACTGTTTTCCTCTGTTCTATTGGTTATTTCCTACATGGCTGTAATCCCTGGTCCTGCCCTGTGCCTAGTTAGTACCCTTGAGTTCTAGCTTTGGGATTCAACCTTACCCTATGCTGTCTCACCTAGGTGATCCTCTCCTGTTCAAAATCCATCTGTGCCTATGTGCCACATCTGTGCAAGTTGCTGTGAAATATGAATATGCCTAAGGCAGGGCCCAGCAATACCGGTCTTCCTGGGCAAGAGGGTTAATACCCTAAAGAGTTGAAGAGGCTACTCACACAGGTTATACTCCTCCAGGCAGAGCAATTACTGCAAACAAGGTTATTGGCCATGCAGAATCCATGGCTGAAAGGCTGGGATTTTAAAGACACTTCCCTCTTCGAACAGGATCAGGATGAAGTAGTACCTACAGGGCACAGGCAGTCATGGGACATAATCCAACTGACTTAAATGTTGGTGTTTTTCCACATTTCGTTTTTATCTAAACAGACTTATCTATTTGGTATCATATTATGACCCCAAAAATGGAATTCAGGGTTGAATTTGGGGAGATGAGTTTGTATGAGAACTACATTCAGCTATCTGGTCATTCAATGGTCACTAGTTGAACATTTGTTAGGAATCGCATAGGAAACTGGATTATGTCCAGGGTTTGGGGTCGGAGGTCTGAGTTAGGTTCCCATTCTTCTATACACTTGCTAGATGGCCTTAATCTCGCTGCCTTGCTTTCTTTTTTTTTAATTTTTAAAAATGCAAGTGATGATGCATACCTCATAGGACTGTTGTGGACATTATGTTTTGCTCCCCCAGAAGCAGACCCTGAAACAAGGATTCAAGTGCAAACAGTCTGCGTGGGGGGTGAAAGGAGCACCTAGAGGAGAACAGAAAATGAGAAAAGGTAGGGAAAGCAGCCAAGGAAAGGGTTGTTATCAGATCAGCTGTCAGTGTGAGAAACTAGAACTGAATCCTGATGGTGAATTCTGGAATCCAGTCTAAACCATGAACCTTAGAGTTATCCCATCTGAGGGGTACACACCTGCTCCTGTTAGTCTTTGGTTACGAGCTACTGCCAGAGTGTGTTTGTCCTCCAGCAAGTAAATTAGGCCAGAATGTCCTGGAGTGGTAAGAAATGCAGATACGGGCAGAGCACCCACAATGTCTACTACAGATTTTGCAAGCTATTCTATGTAAAAGCCTTTTGTTATTTATTTGTAAATTTAACAAATGTTTAGAGAGTGCCTGCACCATGAGCACAGTCAGTACTGAGACCTTGGGCACAGGAAGTGAATAAACTTTTCTTGTGATAATTTCACTAAAGTGTCAAAGGCAAAACAACTATTTCTAGTTAACACTAAAGACTGCTATCATCAGGAAATAATGGGAGAGGGCTTTGGAAAACTTAGCACTGTATCTTAATCTATTGTACAGATCAGGGAGCTCCACCTTCCTCCCTAACAGGTAGGGTTTAAGCTATGTCCTTAAAGATGCGCAGGAATGAACCTGAGGAAATGGATTTCCTGAAGAAGGTGATTCAGGCAATGAGAAGACCTTGTAGTGGGAGAGACCAGGAGTCAGCAAGTTATGGCCCTATGGCAAAATCCAGCCCCACACCTATTTATATAAATAAAGTTTTATTGAAATAGAGCCATGTTCATTCTTTTATGTATTGTTTATGGGGGCTTTTGCCATACAGTGGCAGAGTTGAATAGTTGTATATCATCCACAAAGCCCACCTGGCCCTTTACTGACCTCTGGTTTATACAATGACCTGGACATAGATTCTAAAACATTTTAAACTATTAAAAATGTTTATTATTATTTTGACACAGATATATGTAACAATCCACTTGTGAAAAGCTCACCGCCTATTGAGGGGAACAGAGTGCCAAAAAATAATTAATACCATATGACTGAGCTATAATAAAAGCCTATACCACAGGCTTATCGAGCTGCCAAGAAGAGAATAATTAGTTCTGCCTGGTGGTGGGGGGTTGGCCCCACAGAAGAAGAGATTAGTCTTGGCGTCTGATTCCATGTGTTCAGGAAAGATCGTACTTTACCTCTCTGTGTCTCCAAGCAGCTGGCAGGGCTGTGAGCACAGCTTCCCAGGAGAATGGCTACTTAACTCCCTTCACCTCCACCACTAGATTTTTAAAATATTTCATTTCAAGAGTTAGTTGGTAAGAACAGACAGTAACTGGACCAATGGGTCTGAGGCTTTCTTGGAAATAACACATTTTTTAACATAAAAGATTCATGACAAGAAGACAAAAGGTGGCAGATTTTAAGTGAAGCAATAAAAGCGGAGGTGTTAGGATACCTGGGTATTAATAACTGCACGTTAGGAACCCCATTAGCCGAACTGTGGAAAATGGGAGCATGAGCGTAAGTACTGGTGGTAACAGATTGTAACCCCACAGAATAAAATAAGAATCCATAAGAACATACTGCTATAACTTTAGAAACTGAAAATAAACTAATACACGGGAGAAAGGAAAGCTCTTCCTTAAAAGAAAATGCCAACTAATAAATGGAAGGAATAAGTGGAAGGAATCACATCTCTAGAAAATCACCATTTGACAACCATGATGGTAAAAATTGTTTGGGGCAAAAATTATCAGTGAAGGCTAGAACTAGGAGGTGACAATATAAAAAGAAATAAGATATTTGTGTCATCTGGAAATATCTCCTTACAAGATACTTGTTAATTATAAAGTGGAAAAACTAAGTTACATAGAAGAAACTGGGCAGATAGCATCCTAAGTGATCCAGGTTAATGTCTCCAGCAATGCCACAAAGAGGTCCTACATGCTACCTGATATGAAGCTCTCACAACAATACTTCTTTGGCATTCTTGCCACAAATGCATGACCTGGATCTAATCATAGGAAACATCTGACAAATTATGGAACAGTCTACATAGTAATCGGTCTGTAATCTTAAACCATGTCATGCCACAAAAGATAGAACGGAGCTGAGAAACTTTTCCAGATGAAAAGAAGCTAAAGAGACATGAGATTTAGACACAACATTAGATCCTGGATTGGATACTAGACCAGACTTTTTCTTTTTCTTTTGTTATAAAAATCATGAGTACAGTAATAGGATAAATTTGAATAAGTCTTATAGATTAGATTTTTTAATAGTATTAATTTTCTGATTTGATTATTGTTCTGTGATTCTGTAAAAGAGACAGAAAAAAATCTTAGTTCTTAGGAAAAAACCACACTGAATATTACAGGAAAGGGGGGATCAAGTCTGCAATTTACTCTCAAATGGTTAGGGGAGGAGGAATTATTAAATAAATCTGATAAAATGTTAAGATTTGGAATATCTGGGTGAAAAGTATAAAAGAATTATTGGTACTCTTTTTGCAGCTTTTCTGTAGGTCTGAATTCATTTCAAAACAAACAAATAAATAAGAAAAACCTCATATGTTATGAAAGACAGACTTACAGAACACAAGCTCTAGAATCAGACCAATCTGGATTAGAATGTTTGAGCCCAGGTGGATAAGCTGTGTGACCTTGAGCAAGTTATTTAGCCTTTCTGAGCCTCAGTTTTCTCATTAATAAAATAGAAAAAATAGTACTTCTCGGGTTGATGTAAAGTCAGTGCAGTTACTATGAGTAAAACTCTTTACATAGTGCTGGGCAGCTCCTGAGCCTGCCCATCCAGGTATCTCTGGGGTTGTTCAAGACTCTCAGTCAACTTGGTAGCTGACAAGGATTTTTTCATGCCCTGGAAATTTCAGGCTTTACTTCTGAACTTGGCTGCATTGGACAGCTATGCTACTAGGTTCCAACTTTGTCTTTAAAATAATGCTTATGTAGAAAAATTCATAAATACTATAACCAAACTAAAAGTTTAACAACTCCTTCTTCCCCAGTGTGGCTCCTTGTTCTCCTCCAGCTCAGAAGAGCGTTCTCTTTGCTGACCTGATTTCCAGGCCTTGGAGAGATTACATGGGGAAGAAGAAGAGTAAAAAGACAAGGGCAGTTTGGATACAAAAATGAGAGAGGTGAGGGGTTTGGGCAGGGAGAGATAGCTGCGAAGATGTGAAGAAGTATAGCTCCAGGTTAGACAGTGGATCAGTCTTAACATTTTTGAAGGGAAGGGAGTTACTTTTTATTTACTTTGAATTGTTAGACTGTGCTTTTTTTTTGTCGGTACATGGTGATGGCTAGAGTTAGATCACCTGCTGCTTCCACTGCCCCTTCTTAGCTTCCAGCAAGGTGATGTTCTTGGAAGACAATCAAAAAGGACTTTTCTTCCCTGCCACCCTTCCACCCCCTATATCCTCTTCTGACGTGCTGAAAGTTGGTGCCACCTTGTCTTAATTAGGACACAAATAAAGAAGAAAAATACAGTATCAGTCATTTTGGCAGGAATGGATTAGGTAAAATTTTGATGGGATATGATACTTTTACTGTTGGATAGAGTGTAGGTTGTCATATTTTATTTTTTAAAATGCACAACTTTTAAATTACACTGGCTACTCTGACCTCTATTAACCCCTGGAAGCTTTACATACATTTTCTCACTCTCTCTGTGAAGAAGGGCTATGAGTTGAATTTTTCCTCTTATTTCAAATAGGGAGAATGAAGTCGATAGAAGTCGCTCACTTAAATACACACAGTAAATGGAGAAAAGTCACGGCCTTTATTAATACAGACAGCCCATGTGACCCTTATTCAATGTGGACAATTATCTTCTGTCTCTCTCTTTACTTCCCCCTGGAGGTTTAATGGGATAAGCCACTATCTGCTCTTTTCGGATGGCTACCTGCAGTCACAGAATCCCCATTCCTTATCACAAAAGTACATTGGCGGTGTTTTGAGATGTATGTACTTGATATTTTCCTTTTCAGTCTCGTAAGCCCTTCAGGATCTTTTAAGATAAAACCATTTCATAGACATAGCTGGATTACAGAGTAAAATACTTTATCAGGGGCTTCAAGAAAATTACATTAGCCTATGCCTCTTTTTCATGGAGCTGCACCATTCGGATTGTTTTATTAGATCTCAGGCATCGCCATTCCTTTTTCTCTGTGGCTTGTTTCCGTTCCAGCATTTGCGCACGACACTGTACAAATGGAGAGTTGAAGTGTTGTGCACACAAAGTGACTTGGGAGGTCTCAAAAGCCCACAGACCCACTGGGCACTGGCTGTTCCCTGTGTGCACAGTGGAGCGCGGGACGCCCACAAAGCAGCTGCCGATGTTGAATCGCCTGCCGGGTCCGACTGTGCGAACAGGCTGGGTGTCTCTGTTCTTCCGTGTGGCTTTCCAGGAGGCTTGCTAGCTCTCCCGTAGGAGTGCGAGTACAAGGGCTTCAGAAGGAAGCAGGAAAATGCTGTTCCTGTGGACTTCCCACCTCAAGGGGAAGTGGGTATTTCATGCATTTCACCAACACATACAGGGAAGTCAACTAACTTTATGGAGCGCTTACTGTGCACTGGGAATTGTGCAAGGCAGGTGTGGAGGATCCGGTGGGCACACGGGAGTCAGCTATGCGCCTTTCCCTGGGGATTATACATTGTATTGGGGAAGTCGGGTTTAAATAAATCATCATAGAATTTGTTATATAATTACACTTGTGATTAGAGCTACAAAGGGAAGGCAGACTATGAGAAAATGTAAGAGGGAACAGATTCACCTAAAATGTAGAGTTAGAGGGGAGTTTATGAGGATGTGATGGGGTGAAGCCATGGTAGGGGAAGCAAACACTTACAAGGTGCTGAGATAGAAAGTTCCTTGCAGAATGGACAGAGCTCATGAAGGTATGAAGGAGAAATGAAGTGCACCTCAGGAACTCAGCACTGAGGTCGGGGTCGGGGAGACTGGCCAGAGATTGTGCACAGAGGACCTTGTAGGGACTGTGTCCTTGTAGCAAAGGGGAACAGTAGAAGAATTTCAAGCAATCAGTCTCATGGTTTGGAGGGCGACATGCTTAGTACTGCATTTTTGAAACCCCATGCTGGCTGCTATGGGGGAATGGAGTGGAGTAGGAATACAAAGAGTGTATGGTACATTATTTCAGTAATTAAATGAAAGGGGAGAGTTGCTTGAATTAAGCTGATGACGTGTATAAGACAAGTTGACTGATTTTAGGTCATGCTAAGAGATTAGTTGGGCACAGTGCTGGGCTCTGGGGATAAAGCATGAGGTGCTCTTTGGGGAGAAAAGAGACGACTCAATCCCTTGGAGTTGTGTTATGATGCAGGCATGCATAATAGGCCACATGCCTGAGAGTCAGATGTTCAGCTTTATCCAAGTAGGCTTCCCAGAGGTTTTAATACTTGAGCTAACACTTGGAATTTTGAGAGCCTTTTATACCTCACAGAAGACTTTCTTTTCCTCCCTCCTTCCTTCCTTCATTCTCTCTTTCCTTTCTTTCTTTTTTTCTTTCTTTCATTCTTTCATCGATCTATTTTGTGCTTTCTTTCCAGTTATTTCTTTAACGTAGCTGCCTCATCATACATATTGCCTACAGGTATGAAGATCAAGGAGGTTTTATGTATTACTAGAAAAAATATATAAATTATCATTTGACAATTAAAATATTTTTTTTAAAAAAATGGAAAAGAAAAAAATAATTTAACATTTTCCTGAATTATTATTTTTTATATATATCATTTCCCTGATCCAACTTTTTAAAGATATTTTTCCTGGATTCAGGTCATTAGTGACCTTTAGTAAATAAAATTATTAAAACTTTAAGTTTCTTTCTATTTCATAAATCTTGCCTTTCAGAGCAAAGCAAGTGCAGTTATACACACTGTTATACACCTTGAGATCCATTTTTAAAAAAGGCTTCTGTGAGTCTAGGGTTTCTCTGCCTCGGCACTATTGACATTTGGGGTCAGACAATTTTGTGTGGTGGGGGGTGGCCCGTGTACTGCAGAGTACTGACAGTATCACTGTCCACCTCCCACTAGAGGCCAGTGGCAGCCCCCATTACAACTATGTCAACCAGAAGTGCCCCTAGACATTGCCATTTGTCCTCTGGGGGGCAAAATCACCCCCCAGAGGTGAGAACCAAAGATGGGATCAACCAGAACAGTGCTATGGAACAGTGTGTTCTCACCCTGGCTACACACTGGAATCCTGTGGGTAATTCTGAAAACTACAGATGTCAGGGCCCAGCCCCAGAGGATCTGATTTAGTTGGTCTGGGGTGAGGCCCAGGTACCAGGATTTTTTAAGTCCCCTGCTGATTCTCATGGACAATAGACTGTCAACCACTGATGTAGACAGTAGGGGCTCCATAATAGCTTGTTGAATTGAAGGGAGCTCATTTCAACTCTTTACATTTGGAGCCTGAATCAGGGGTCCTCAAACTACGGCCCATGGGCCACATGCGGGTGTTTTTGCCTGTTTGTTTTTTTACTTCAAAATAAGATATGTGCAGTGTGCATAGGAATTTGTTCATAGTTTTTTTTAAACTATAGTCTGGCCCTCCAACAGTCTGAGGGACAGTGAACTGGCCCCCTGTTTAAAAAGTTTGAGGACCCCTGAGTCCTAGATGATCTAACCACCAGAAAGAAGCCTAAAGAAAAAGAAGAAATGTTACTTCCTATTCTCTGTTTCCTTAACACCCTGGGTTAGAAACTTTTTCTTTTCCAAGGTCCCCTCTAAGGTGGGTGCAGGGGAAGGAGAACGGTGGCCCTAATCAAGAGCCTGTGTGTTAGGTCTGGCTAGACTCTCTCCTCACCCGCTAGGTGTGGGAAGTCCCATCTCATCTCTGGGCCTCAGTGTCCTTGTCAGGGAGGTGGAATGTGAGCCAGGACGTAGGGAGGCCGTGGCAGTGACGGACTTGCATTGCTATCAAGCAGTAGAAGCGAAACATCTGCTCTGGCCCCTCAGCTCACGGGAGTCATTGCCAAGGCAAAAATCAACATGGAATGTTCTAGCAATGAAACAACTATCCATATTTTGTATTATGCCTTTTACCCCTCCAGATCACAACATAAAATAGGAACATGTGTACTAAAAATGATTTGTATCAAGTTCTTCCTATAATTAAAAACCACAATGGACTTGTTTGCATTAACCATTGTTATTTAAAAAAAAAAGACAAAACACGTTATAACAACCTTGCTGCTGACAAATGAAAGACAAAATCTTCTCTGTGATGTGCTTATACAAAGAAGTTCCCTAGGAGATATCAGAAATAAACTTAAAGGAGAACTTTGCTGTCCATAACTCTTGCTTCTGTGTTGCACATTCCTGTGGTTACTCTACCTGCTAGAGTGAAATGGAAACCTACACGCTATTTTCTTCACAAAGCCCAGAGAATGAAGAGATTGTTCTTGAGATCTAGATTGAGTGGGCAGTTTTTGCTGTGATGATGCCATGCTTTGCACTGGGCACATTTGTAGACCTTGTCCATTTTCACTCTCTCCAGCCTCCCACCTCTCCCCCTGGCTCCAGACTCCTATTTCTAACCCCTTAGCTAAGGTTTCCACTGGGGAATTTAACAGGCCCTCACCTCCTCCCCAGGTCAGCTCTGGCCCATGTCCTCCTATTGTCAAGAAAATAGGACCACCATGCACCAACTAGACCAAAGCATATAAATCCTCTTGGAATCCTCTCTTTGTCCCAATTGACGTGAGCAGCGCTGCGGCAACCATCAATTATATTGTCAGTATCTGCCCTGATCCTACTGTTTCCACCATCCCCTCACCCATGCTGTGCTGTGACACCCTCGCTGGTCTCTCACTGGCCACTGCAGACACTCCTTTCTGGCCTCTCTGCTTCTGCATCTACCTTCCCTCCATGAATTCTCAACCCATCAGCCGGAAAATATTTTCAAAACATAAATAGGATAGCATCACTTCATTGTTCAGAACTACTCAATAGAATGTAAAATGGTACGACCACTCTGGAAACCAGTGTAGCAAGTTTTTTAGAAAACAAACCATGCAGTTATTACATAACCCAGACATTATACTTTTGGGCAATTTCATCTCAGAGAATGAAAACTTCCATTAAAAGAAAAACCTGTACACAAATGTTCATAGCTGCCTTATTCACAATTGCTAAAAATTGGAAACAAACCAGATATCCCTCAGCAGGTGAACAGCCAAACATATTGTGGTGTATCCACATCACGGAACACTACTCAGCAATATAAAGGAATTTGTGAACTTACATAGCAAAAGGAACTTTGCAGGTAAAATTAAAGTTGTTAATTAGCTGACCTTAAAATAGGGAGATGACCCTCGATTATCTACGAGGCAAATATGATAACAAGGATCGTTAGCACACTGACTGCCACACTAGAGAAAAAATTTTTTTCCTTGGGGCCACAGTGTTTTATTATGAAAACAGAATAAGAACTTCAAACACAAAATGATCCTAAGTTGATGAAAAATTTGTTATTGTCTTCTAGTCATTGAATCTACATTCAATATTAATTATAAGAATAAGATCATCAACAAGTAAGATTTTCATGAACCAGCTACAGGGTTTTGCCCAGGTTTTGCTTCACGAGGCCCCAGGCTCAAAACTAGTGTGAGTTAAATACAAGTCACATGGCAGTTAATGTGTTAAAAGTAGAGAGGGAGGTAGAAGAAAGAGTGGGAAGGAGATGTTACTGTAGAAAATATGGTCAAGGAGATGAGACTTCGGTGGCTTTGCAGATGAAGGCAGGGGCCATGAGCCTCTAGAAACTGGAAAAGGGAAGAGAATGGATTCTTCCCTCACGTCTCCCACAAAGCAGCCAGCCCTGCAGACACCAGTGGTGTGTCTCAAGCCACAGAGTTTGTGGTAAATCATTACAGCAGAAATAGGAAACTGATACAGGAGGCAAAACATTACCTCCCCACAAATGCCAAGCAGTGTTGAGCGAAACGAATGTCCTTTAATTATATTGCCATCACCAATGCTTTCTTGTCCCTGTCATCTGGTTTTATTTTTAAACATGAGTTTGGAAAGTAGGGAAGATGCAGAAAGGTAAACATGAATTGTAAAGTAGAGGCTTTCCAAATAACACAAGAAATTTTCTTGTTTTGTATATACCCTTGCTGTGAAAGATAATTATTTATATCAGAAAGGGAAATGTCAGGTATTGGTTACAGCTGTCAGATCAGGAACACTTCTGGGGGTGCCTCATTCCTCGCGAAATATTGTGCCATGTAGATTTCAGCGACACCATAAAAGTCTAAGCATATTTCAATTTGATCTTTAATCTTCTCTTTTTGCACTAGGAAATTCCTGGCGTGGATTTCATTCATTCCAACATCACCCCAGATGGAAGGTCGAATTTAGCTCTCAGGCTAGAATGTGCTCCTTCCCAGATAAATGTGCCCAGAGGCCTTCAGGAAGGGCGTGCAAGTTAACCCTTTGTCCTTCCTGCCTCCCCTCTGCCTGCTGCTGGTCTCTGAAGACAACGAAGGCCACTGAGCCTGTGACTTCTGAGTTGAATGACTCCTAAATGGATGTCTTGGGCTCAGACTTTTCTATAGAGCTCCAGACCTAACTTTCCACACCTGTCGAGATCTCCGTGTGTGAATCCCTGACCACTCACCTTCACTAATGCTGTGCTTGGTATCTTCCTCTCAAACCTGCTCCTCTCCCAGCATTCCCCATCTTGGTGAACTAGAATGGTTCACCAAATAATCAATTTTCTTGGGCTAAATCTGCTACATTTCTCTCTCTGCCATACCCCTGACACTGGACCACCACTGGGTCTTTTCAATTCTGCCTTCTAAATTTCTCTTCTCTGCATCCTTTCCTTTCTATCCTTACCGCCTCTGCTGAAATTCATGCTTAAATGGGGGAACTGAAGTCAGCTCACCTTTATCAAGCATGAACAATATACTAGATACCGGTTTAAGCGCTTTTGTGAGAATCATCTCCGCTATTCCTCCCTGCAACACTATGAGATAGGTATTCATATTATTCTCATTTTTAGAAGCAGAGATGGGTGCTGAGAGAGGTCAAGGATCTTTTCCAAGGTCAGACAGCAAGCAAAGGATAGAACTGAATTCTAGCTGAGGTATGGATCACTCTATGGTCTGAAAATATAGTAGTAATTTGTGAGTTTACTGAGAATGAGAGAGCTGTGCTCCCTCACTCCATCTTAGCCATCCCTTAGACAAGGGTAGATACCTCAGGCCAGGGAGAGTAAGAAGAGAGTGACAAGGACTCTGCCACAGGGCGTCCTCTGTCTTGCCTTACATAGAAATGGGCGAACACAAAGGTACATACACACATTCCCCAGCCACCATGTCTACAAAAGTGGTAATAACTGATAATAGTGAAAGCAAGAATAAGAAATATTATTTATATTAACTAACACTAGCCACCATTTATTAAGTGCTCACCACTGGCCAGGCATTTCCTAAGCAGTTCTCTTGTATTTTCCCACTTAATGCATTAATATCCTTGTGAGGAAATAAAGCTCAGAAAAATTAAGGAATTTGTAAATATCATGACACTAATGATGCATCCAGACCCTTCTGAGTCCAAAGCTGTCATTCTTAATCACTGTGTCATATTGCCCTGCACTTTTGTTCAGCCCAGGATGTGGGTTCAGAAGACAGCAGGGGGCATGTATAAGCCATGTGTTCTTGGAAGCACTTAACCTCTCCGAGTTCAGGTCTGTCATTTTTAAAGTGGGCATGGCACTGCCAACCTCCGTGGTGACCTTTATCTATCTTGAAGTTCCCATATCTGACATTATTGGCTTGGAAAACTGTCTGGCTGGCAAAAAGTAGTATAACTCCAGTACCTTTAACTCTGCCAAGATTGCACATGATTGGAAGGAAAGTTCACTTCTTTCTCCAGATTGGTTTTACATAAAAGAATTACCGGAAACTGCTATTTTTTTTCCCAGAAGAAACACCAACATTTCCTGATTTTCCTTGCAGGTAATTTGGTCATGTGACCAGTTTCCGGTCAGTGAGATATGAGCAGAGGTGGTAGATGCAACTTCCCAATTGTATATTTCGGGAGAAAGGATATGCCTTCTGCTTCCCCTTTTGCACTGACTGGAATGACACATGGTAGTAAGCCATCTGGGACCACGAGGACAGAAGCCACATTCCACAGATGCCAGAGAACAAGAGAGAAGCCAGGTCTTAAAGATCCAGCCTCCTACATGGCTCTCAGGCAGATATGCTTCTCTTCAGTTCTGTCTCTAAGCAACACGGTGGGGCCACTGCATCAATCTAGAACTGCTGTGGCTGGTTATGGCCAGACCATCACTTGGGAGAGTAGTACATACTGTAATACACATTGCCCTTACTGGAGCCACTTCTGCACAGGATCTTTGCTATGGCATCAGGATCCATATCCTAACTAATGTAAGGAGGAAACAGAAATCCACTGGGCCACATGCTGCTGAAAAAGTACTTCTTAAAGCTTGTCTTATGCAAAGTCTCCAATGCAAAAGAATCTGGCACATCCTAGGGACAGTAAGAAATGTGATTTGGCTCTATTCAACTTAGGTATCTGAGCAAGGGAGTTGTTGAAAATAAAATCAGAGGAGTCATTAGAGGCTAGGTCACAAAGGGTGTACTCTGCCTTTTAAAAGAAAATGGATTTGAACCGAAGAGCAATGGCAATTCAAAAAGAGTTTTAAAGAGGAGCAGCATGAAACTTCTGAGCTTTAGCATAATCCTTCAGCTGCCCTTTGGAGCAGAGATTGGAGAGCAAAGACTACAGAGTTAGGAAGACAAGTCTGCAAGCAGTAGATGATGGTGGCTTAGACACAGGGTGAAGACGAGGACAGAGAGAAGGAGAAGGCTAAATCATTAAGACCTGATTGGTCGGTGGGTGAGGGAAGCTGGAGGAAGGACCAAGAATCATGCTCAAGTTTATAGTTTTGGCAATAGCATGGTGAGTAGCATACTTGATTTGCATGCATTGGAGAAAAAACAGGTTTGAGGCTAGGTTGGGGCTGAAGGTTGGTGGGTAGATAGTGAATTTAATTTTGTACTTGTAGAGTTTGATATACTAGATACATCCAAGAGGCAGTGTCCAGTAAACCGAGTTAAAAATAACAAATCCATGACTATATTACCATTGTTTCTTAAAGCTGAATAGTACTCCACGGTATACATATACCACATTTT
>VBSM01000949.1:20196284-20206421 GCA_008086735.1 Cheirogaleus medius | reverse complement strand
ATTTGTACCCCCATAATATGCTGAAATAAAAAAAATAAAAATAAAAAAATAAATCCATGACTAAATGTCAGTGATGACATAGGCTTTTGCTTATTTCATAGTAGAGCCTCAATTCAGCATTCTTATAACCACAGGAAACCTCAAACATTTTTGTTTTTCCAAATTAAATTGTATTCAGAATACCAGGAGATCAAGATAGAACCCCTTCAACCATCACAGTCCTTGTTAGCATCAACAGATTTTCGATTATGCTGGGTGGAAGCCACACACTAAGGCATTCTCTCTATTTACATTGTAAGCCCGCCATGGGAAAGAGGCTTTCCACTTCTTTCCTGTGTAGCTTACAATTAACCAGAAAACAGCATTCATTGACAACCTAGCATTTTTGAGCAGAGCTTGCCTTGGATTCAGGATGAATCACAGGGATGCAATAGCTACTTGCTATGAAGAGGATCCTAGCAATGACTAAACGGTACATCTCCTGGGTCAGTTCTTCAAAAACTTAATTTTTCTCTAACTAAATTGTGTCTGTTTTTGTCCCCCCACTGTATTCACAGCAGCTAACACAGTGCCTGATTCACAGAAGGTGCCAAATAAAAACAAAAATGAATACATGTTTAATGAACTGACACCTGCATATGCTTTAAATCCTAGCTATTTAGAAACTGTACACCAGAAACACTCCTGATGAAAACATGCTTCACTGCACCCAGTAGGGTTAACAAAACAACCCACAATCATAAACTAAATGGATAATTATGAAGCTAAAGTATTTAATCATTTATAAGTAAAAAGCACGAAGTACAGGCACTGAGATCCAGGATCAATTTAAGTCAACTCTGATAATACAGTGATAACATCCTTCTTGAATGCTGTAGGAATTCTAAAAACTTAGGTTTGCAAATGTGTGGTAGTGATTTTTCTCCTTTTCCAAACAGTGTGAGGCAGGTAGCTTCCTTAATTGAACAGCAGATTAAAGTTATCAATAAACTCTAGGACTGTTTTGAAAAGGAATCTGGCAGTTTCTCTAAAGGTTAAAAATAGAGTTGCCATATGATCTAGCAACTCCATTCCTAGGTAGATTCCAAAGGAAAATAAAACTATATCTACACAAAACTTATAGATAAATTTTCATAGCAACATTAATAAGAGCCAAAAAGTGTTAACAACCCAAATGTCCATCAACTGACGGATGCATAAACAAATGTGGTATATCCATGCAATGGAATACTATTTGGTGATGAAAAGAAATGAAGTTCTGATACATGCTGCAATAGGGATGAACCTTACTAGTGCTTTATCACTTGTAAACATGATTATATTAGATTTTCTGAAATATTTAAAATAGCTTGCAGACGTCCAATATGACCATCCTGGTCTCCTAAGATCCAGGAACCCCATGTCGACAATTGTTGATCTAATAAACCAAAATCCATTAACAATTATGATTGTTTTTGCCATAAAAATTGAAGCAATAAAATCTTTATTGCCATATTTGGCAATAACCTTTCTGTATATGATGAGAAAATAAAGGATAAATGGACATTTAGAAATGTATTTTTTCTTACCTTGACCTTTTCACAAAGAAATAGCCTCAAATGTAAGAGTGGCTGGATTACACTAAGATGCCAACCCATTTCAAATTTCCTACTATAATATTAAGACCTATAGTCTATGAGGAAAAAGGAGAGATAAAGGGGAAGAAGGAAACATGCAGTTTGGAACAGTAGAGCAAAGGCCACATCTAATTCTCCATTGCTCAAAGCAAATGGCACTTACTGGCCATTGTGTTCGTTCACAAGCAGAGGTGCTGAGTGCCTTTGCTTGGCCTTCTGCATTTGCTCTCCCTTTAAAACATTATACTAAGTAAAAAAAATCAGACACAAACAATTACATATTGTATGATTCCATTTATATCAAATGTCCATAAAAAGGTAAATCCATAGAGATAGAAAGAGATTTTTCAGTTGCCAGGGTCTGGGGATGTGATGGGGAAAAATGGGGCATGAATAAGGTATAGAGTTTCTTTCAGGGTGATAAAAATGTTCTAAAATTGATCATGATGATGGTTGTAAAACTCTGTAAATATACCAAAAACTATGGGGTTGTACACTTTAAATGAGTGAGTTGTATGTTACATGAATTATCTCAATAAAGCCGTTGTTGAAAAAAAAAATGCCAAGAATAAGAACTCATTTGGTAGGTTATTTTATACTGTATATTAGTATCCTTTAATCATAGGTAGTAATAAAATTCCACGGAAGAGCACACCATCACCATTGCCCTGTGACTTTGGATGTTATTATTGCAACTCCTGAAGTCTTAGCTTCCTTGTCGGCAGGAAAGAAGCACAGCAGATGCTATTGGCACCTGCTCACATACTTGTGCATCACCAGAGGCATCTTTCTCTTGGTCCCTGTGTCTCTCTACCTGAGGGCTCACCTCTCCTCCCTCCCACAGGATAAACCAGAAGTTCTGGGAAGTTGACTCGCCTGAAAGTGGCACTGAACTAATTACACAAAGCTTCCTTGTTCATCATGGGATGCAACCCCAAGGTGTGTTCTACACTGTCCCCAGATGTGCCAAGGGGGACTGAGTCCCATTGCCCATAGCAGCAACCTGCATGTCGGACGTATCGTGCATTGATTTCCTTTCCTGCCCCAGCTTACTTCATTCCCTACCAGAGCTTCTTGGCATCATCTCCCAAATAAACTATCTGCACGTACATCCTTGTCTGAGTCTGCTTCTGAGAGAGACCATCCTAAGATAAGGGATAATTAGAGTGCCTTCATCTTAGGTCTAGGGGGAGGATGAAACAAGAGATTACACATAGAGCATTTCAGCACTATGCCTGGCTACTTCATAACTGTTAGCTACTATCACTATTGTTATTATTAATGTTGTTATTATTCAAAACAAATAATTGACTTGATTTTTTTTAATCAGGTCTTGGCCCATCTGGAAACCAGACTTGGCGCCCCTGCGTATACAAGAAATGCCAAGCCAGTATCATGCTTATTATTTCACCACTGAGAATTAGTTAATTATTTCCCTCCCCCACAATTGACTCTAGGTTTTCAAAGACTATCTAACAAACTGCAGATTAAGTAATAATTCATTCGCTCTCCCATGTTTTATTAATCAAAGACACACATACCTGCCAATCAGAGTTTCTAATCAGAATGAAATTACTAAATTCATCACACAGATCTAATATCATTTCAGTCAAAAGCAAAAAAAAAAATCTTGATTTTTTTTGTTAGTCTGTGAAGCTTTATCACTTGTAAGCATGTGATTATATTAGATTTCTCTGAAATATTTAAAATAGCTTGCAGATCTCCATTATGACCATCCTGGTCTCCTAAGACTCAGGAACCCCATGTTGACAATTGTTGTTAATGGATTTTGGTTTATTAGATCAACTATGCTTGTTTTTGTTATAAAAACTGAAGCAATAAAATCTTTGTTGCTATATTTGGCATTAATCTTTCTGTATATGATGATAAAATAAAGGATAAATAGACGTTTAGAAATGTATTTTTTCTTACCTTGACCTTTTCACAAAGAAATAGCCTCAAATGTAAGAGTGGCTGGATTACACTAAGATGCCAACCCATTTCAAGTTTCCTACTGTAATATTAAGACCTATAGTCTATGAGGAAAAAGGAGAGAGAAAGGGGAAGAAGGAAACATGCAGTTTGGAACAGTAGAGCAAAGGCCATGTCTAATTCTCTATTGCTCAAAGCAAATGGCACTTACTGGCCGTGTGTTCACAAGCAGAGGTGCTGAGTGCATTTGCTTGGCCCTCTGCATTCACTCTCCCTTCTCTACCCTGCTCTGTCCTTGGGCAGAGCACCTGGCAGCCTTGTCTTCTTGCTTCCAGCTGGGCTCAGCAAATGAGGAGCACCAGGAGAGATCAGAGATTGGAGGGAGAACAAGACAGGGTGTCCATTTCCCTGGTTTCCTTCCAAGGGGTCCATGGGGGTCAGAAACTGGTGGCACAGGGAGGATGGAGAATCATGAATGGTGGATCTGCAAGGGCCAATGGGCTACACCTGGCCTACCAGGATTCCTGCTCCATAAGATAAAAGACATAAAGTTCATAGGATTGGTATGACAAATAATACGATCCACAGAAAACACCACACTGCCTAACACATGATAAAAAAAATAAACATTAGCTACTATTATTATATTCAAGGGTCTATAGAAAAATCCTGTTCATTCCCTGCCTCATGCATAACAACAAGCACTTTCCTCCCTATTACTGGGATCTAAACTCACATTACAGCCCTCAGTCACTGCAGGTAAGAGGATACATACCTGCATGAACACTAGCCAACGCTCATTCAGCACTTAAAATTGGCCAGGGACTCTGCTAATTACTTTCCACGTGTTGTCTCATTTAACACAACTATACTATGAAGGAAGCAATTTAAAACCATTTTTTTACAGATGAGAAAACTGAGGCTAAGCTTTGTGCAGTGGAAGCATCACAGCCAATGAGGTTTATCTGAGGCGAGATCACAGCCAATGAGGTTTATCTGAGGCGAGATGACTGACGCTAGCAGCAGTAAAAACGCTGCCCACACGCCAATGGTGTGTAATTGGTAGAAGCGGCATTTGAACCCAGGCCCATGACTTCACAGGCAGCATCCATGTTTCCCTGTTTACAAGAGACCAATTCTTCAAAGCGAATCCTGAGCAATTTGATGGGCAAGAAATTGGGTTGTCTGAATATGGAAAAAACGCCTATGCATTTATCATTGTCAAAACTCCTTTCGAGAAAATATGCTGTATTTGTACATTTAATTCAGCCCCAGCACAACACAATGTTCCAGCGAAGCATACGGCAAAGTGACATGTGTTGAGATTGTGACCCTGTTGGGAGGGAGTCTTATAAAACTTGCGCTGAAGAAAAATGACAAACAAACAGATGCAGTAGTTTATTGGCCTCATCTCTTTGTGGCACCTCTGTGGCTCTTGGGAAGGAAACAGCCCACTTAGGAAGACACACAGAGCCTCCCAGGTCCCATGGGCAGACAATAGCTGAGCCAGTGAGAGGATTTACATCCTTTTTGTCCTTGAATATTAATCAAACTCACTCCCCACAGGGGAGACAGTCATGGACACCAGATCAAGCATGGGTCTGTGATGAATGGATCCCCTCATTGGAGCTTCCCGGACCTCCCTCCACTTGAGCCAGGCCTGTGACTGTGTAGGGAAGCACATGGGAGCCCTGCAGATGCTGCCATTGGGGAAATTCTTGGTTGGACAACTCAACAGAATAGGACTGACTACCATGGATTGAGCTTGTGCGGGGGTCTAGTATAAGAATCCAAGTGTGGTCTCTTCTGGTGACGTGTGTCAGTGTACCCAAGACCTCCATGTTGAGCTGTGTCCTGGGCTTGGGAGGAGATGAAAAGTCCTTTCCTACTTCAGTCTGACCAATGGGAATGGCTGAATATCAGCACCTATTGCTTGTATCTCTACCCCCAGCACAGACAGGATGGAGCACATTATAGGAAGTCAGTTGATATTTGTCTTGAATCAATGAAAAGCAACCCGTCTTTGGGAGCACAGTCTTTCCTCTCTAGAGATTGGGACAAGGTGGGGGAAGGAGATAACTGCTAGCCAGCTCCCAGTCTCAGTGTGATTCTACCCACTTTTGTAGGGGACAGAATCCTTACACATGTGCACATGCACACACACATGCACCCCAAAACATAGCCATTCTGTCCTGTACCCTCACCCTCTGGCTAGAAATGATTGACCCAAGGGAAGGTAACTGAATCAAACTGAACCAATAAAATTCTTCTCAAATATTTGAAATTCAGGACACAGAAACATGGCAGTGGGCAATGTCTAAGCCAAAATGTAAGAGGGGAGAGTTCTAGGTTCACAAATTCCAGCAGCCAGACATGTTTTGGTTTCTTTGACTTTATGATAAGACCCTCCTTTGATTCTATGTACACACCACTCTTCTACTGCTATAGGTTGGATTCTGTCTCCCCCAGAAAAAAGATATGTTAAAATCCTAACTTTTAGTGACTTTGTTTGTATATAGAGTCTTTACAGAGGTAATCAAGTTAAAATAAAGTCATTAGTACGGGCCCTAATCCAGTACAACTGGTGTCCTTATAAAAATGGGAAATTCAGACTCAGAGACAGACATATGCACAGGGAGAATGGCATGTGAGGGGGAAAACAGAGATTAGGGTGACATGTCAACCAGCCAAGGAATGCCAAAGATTTCTAGCAAACCAGAAGCTAAGAGAAAGGCATGAACATATTCTCCCTCAGAGCCCTCAAAAGCAAACAACCCTACCTCCACCTCGATCTTAGACTTCTAGCCTCCAAAACAGATTGGCTTAAAAAAAAGAAATTTACTGCCAATCAGTTTGTGGCACATTTCACAGTAGTCCTAGAAAAATGATACACCAACCAAGAATATTCTTCTTTCTTCTTCTTTTTCCTTGTTTGCTTATTAGAGTGGATTCCATTTGCTTGCAAGTGAGAAAAACACAACTGATGCCCCAAGTAAACCACAGTGAACAGAGATTCTGATTTCGAATGAAGTATCCTATTGTTCACATAATGGTGGTGGCTCCTATCAAACAAAGAAAATTCATTTTGAGTTTGGAAAGCAAAGCAACTTGTAATTAACACAAAGAAGCTATAACACAGAAACCAAGGACATATACAGAGACCAAAGAGGGGAGAACTACAAAACAGTCTTTTTTAGACATGTGAAGGATGAGAAAAACAATTTGCTGTCAAGGAAGTTTTATTTCTCTGTTACTAGCACAAATGGCAGAAAAACAAAGAAACCCTCAAGGGCAATTAAATCTGTTTTTGTCCCAGACACTATCAAACAAAAGACAATTATTTAAAAAATGCATGCATTAAAATATTGACCCTATTAAAAACTGTCACCAGATCCCCTTTTATGGGTTGAGTTGTGCCCTGTAAAAGATACGATCAACTCCTAAACCATCGTGTGACCTTCTTTGGAAATAGGGTCTTTGCAGATGTCACCAAGTTAAGATGAGGTCATTAGGATGGACCCTAGTCCTATATGACTGGTGTCCCTATAAAAAGAGCAAAATAACCTTGCGAAGACAGACACATGGGGAGAACCCATGTGAAGACCAAGGCAGAGACTAGAGTGATTCACCTACAAGCCAAGGCATGCCTGGGGCCACCAGAACATAGAAGAAGCAAGGTAGGATCCTCCCCTAGGCATTTTGAAGACAGCATGGCCCTGCCAACACTTTGATTTCAGACTTCAGAACTATGAGACAATATATTTTTGTAAGCTACCCAGTTTATGCTACTTTGTTATGGGAGTCCTAGGAAACTAATACAGGCCCTCATTCAAAATCTCTCTTTAGGTCACAGGGAAGGTTTACTCAGGTTAATTTTCTAAAGATTTAAGAACTCTCTCAAAATGTAGATTTGAACGATTTTCACAATAGCTCAATTCCCTACAGTAATTTTGAAAGTGCTATTAAATACTTAAAAAGTCTAAATAGGATATATATCATAAAAATAAGTAAATTTTGTCTCTCTAGTCCACATTAAAGTATTTTCAGTAAATTGATGTTAAATAACCAATACTCAATAATCATGGTTGAGCACTGGTTTAGTTTAAGCTAAGACTAGTTATTTGGTAACTTTTGGTATGTTTTTGATAATGGTTCTCCTTTTGAGTAGCATAAAGACAGCAACTGAAAAAATTAAAGAGCAGAGCAGAGCATTCTAAATAACAACTTTGAAAGTGACTAATAGCAAAGTTTGTGTTGTGCTGTGTCCTAAAACAACTCTATTCTTAGAATAAAAATAAAAGATTGTCATCATGGTTGGTGAAGAGCTCTTCCTTCACTTTCCATCAAAGATCCTCATACCTTTGATCTTTTGATTGTTTAAAATAATGATTTCTTTGTTCTAAAAATAGTTCTTCAAGGAAGAAACAGAAATTCATTTTTTGGGACTATGTTAAAGGGAGCACATTGAACTCTAAAAGGAGGAAAAAAGATAAATCTATTGAAGGCTTGCCATGTGTTAAATTTACTGCTGATGTT
This sequence comes from Cheirogaleus medius, assembly GCA_008086735.1. Lineage (NCBI taxonomy): Eukaryota > Metazoa > Chordata > Mammalia > Primates > Cheirogaleidae > Cheirogaleus > Cheirogaleus medius. Next base: position 20,198,337 of record VBSM01000949.1, on the reverse strand, counting down.
CCAAGAAAATCTTCCTTAATATTTTTAGACTGAGATTAATGTATTTGCAGATAATTTTAGATTATAAAGAAGTCTAAACTGAACATCTGCTTTATTGTTTTGGTCCTAGAGTCAACCTTCTGACTTAAAAATTTAGAAAGCAGATTTGAGGGGAGTAAATACATAATTTTGGCTTATCCAAATAATTTACTCATGTGCTTTGGGAATCAAAATGGTTTTTCATTTCTTTATTTTGATAGAAGATTAGTTTTAGAGTTCCTGGCTTTATTAAGCATTGTATGACAATGTCTTTCAATGTCCATTAAATAATGCTTAGTGCAGTAAATGTTAAATTACCATGTTACATCTCCATAAATACATGTGAAGTCCATATGAATGCCAAATGAATTCAATATGGTCATTTCTATTACAATAAATGCCAAGTGAATTCAGAGCGATGAGGCACTTAAAATGTCATACACTTCCAACTAGTCCCGTTGTGAATTCATTACTGCCATGTGACACCCATTCTTGTCAGGGTTACCATTTTAAATACTATTTCCAGCAGTTCATCATAAAATTCCATTTGAGGAATTGATTCTTATTGGAAATATGGAAAATGAACTCTAAGTCTGAGAACTCTAACCCTAACTTTGCTACATTGGGAATCCCATTCCCAATCTCATTCCCAAATTTACAAGTTTAAAATTTGGATAAAACACATGCAGACTAGTTATAGCTTTGATATCTTATATCCAAAGAAAATTTTAATTTGATAAGTTTCTTCCTTGAACAAAGAGAAGTTCTTTCATAATGTATCTTTGTAAAAAGTTACTTAGCTTTATATTATTTTCATTAATTGAGGCAGATATATCAGAATCACACATAATAGACAAATGGGAAAACTGAGACACCATTTTCAGTCAAGACACAAGCACAGATGATATCTGATTTCATGATCTAATATTTCCATTTTCCCAGGCTTATTCAAAAATCCGCTCTGCAACCTCAAGTTTGTTTTAATTTCTAAAGCTTTTTATTCTTTGACCATCACCTCCCATGCAACTATTCTCTGTCGCCCTTCTGCGAGTAGGAGGTAGAAGAAGGTAGATAGGTAAAATATAGACAACAATGAGAAGAGAGAGCTGGAGAATTACAAATAAAAATGGATGCATTTGGCATCCAAACAGATGGTACAAATAACCATCTACTCTTGTTGATGAGTGATAGATCCTACAAGCTAAAATAAAAAGTTGAAATACAAACTGGCTATGACTGATATCAGCCAACCAGCATTGATGGCAATCAGAGCTAGGAAAAAGAAGAGAAACAGCCTTAAACTTTCTTATAATATTTTCCCACACACACATAAATACTTATAAGGACTTTGGCCTAGTGTTATTAGCAACAATTTGATTGTATTTATCCAATCTGTTATAGCATCATTTGTAATAAATATATGCATTCTAAATATAGACTACTTAAAACACTTTCAACTTCACTCTGGTGATTGTATATATAAATCATATTGATGTTCAGTGAATTTCTAGGCATATGTATTTTATGTTACTGAACCATAAATCAGATATATAGACTTAAGATTTTGTTTGGTTACTGAACCAAGTTTAACTTTATATGAGGAAAAAAGAACAATTTTAGTCAGAGTGCCAATCAGTAAAATATTTTCAAGTAATATTGCTACTTGTATTTGAACTTAAATTTTTGAAAAACTGCTGATGTCCTTCCTTCCATTATTTCATCCATCTATTCATTGATCCATCCTTCCCCTTCCCACCTTCATTCACCCATTCCTCTTTTCCACCCTTACTCCCTCCTTCCATTCATTTATTCATTCACTTAATCAACAGATAGTTATGGACATCTAGTATGTGCTAGATGTTGTAATAAACACAGGGGAGAGTGTAAGTCAGAAAGACATGTAATCTTTCCTCTAGGAGCTCAGCTGATTAGAGGAAAGAGAAGTAGAAAGAAACTGTTACAAGATACCAGATAAAGTGCTATAAAAGTCACTCTATGAAAAAGACACCTGCACTCGAATGTTTATAGCAGCACA
>VBSM01000949.1:20073267-20196184 GCA_008086735.1 Cheirogaleus medius | reverse complement strand
ATATACGTAACCATAATATTTGTACCCCCATAATATGCTGAAATAAAAAAATTTAAAAAAAGAAAGTCGGAATTACAAACCACAGGATTGGCCCGAGGTGAAGACTACTTTCAAGGAGCCATGGAAACTTCACATAGGAAAGGACAGCCAAGATGGGGCCACCAAAGGAACTGAGAGTGTCCCTGGGAAAGCACTTGGAGGCAGAATCTAGAGGTAGTTATTTTATCATGGCTACCTAACACTGTGCCCTCTATGCGCCTAAATCTTAGGAAATATTTTGAGGGTAATAATACCTTTGCCCTGTCACAATGTCTCACTTCAGTAATTTTTAAACATTCAGCAAGATGAAAGGAGTAAAGTGAAGCTTCCTTTTCTTGCAAGTGGGATTTAGTATAGGAGAAGAAGGAGTTTATCACACTAGGGTATGTTAACAAGAAATGAGAAGGGGTCTCATTAGTCTCTTAGTCTCCCAAAGTGAAACTAAGCAAAAACATAACAATATAAAATCCTTGATAGGTATTAATATCACAGAAAACATATAGACAACAATGAGAAGAGAGAGCTGGAGAATTACAAATAAAAATGGATGCATTTGGCATCCAAACAGATGGTACAAATAACCTGAAGAGATGTCCTGAAGAGACATTTTGCTGTCGTTATTGTTTCTTCATCCTTACAGAAAGGGCCAATGGTGTAGAAAGTCTTGTTTCATATCCTAGAGGGTCTTGGTCTCAGTTTTCACTCAATAGTTCAGGAAACATCATCTTAAAACCCATTTCTCACTTGATCCAGGGGTGTTCTGAGGATCCACACTAAGGGTCAGGAACTAAGGCTCAAGGGTCAAATCTGGCTCATTGCTTGTTTCTGCAAAGTTTTATCAAACACAGTCATGTTCGTTTGTTTCCCCATTGTCTATGGCCACTTTGAGGCTAGAGTGGCACAGATGAGTGACTGCAAAAGAAAGCTTATGGCCCACAAAGCTAAAAATATTTACTATCTTCACCTTTACAGAAAAAATGTGCCAACTCCTGATCTACGTTAAGTTGCAAGTGAGAAATGTCTTTGCCCTACTAAAAGCTTTGCTTAATCTGTTTTCTCTTCGTGGATAACACAAAGAGTAAAATGACTATTCCCGTTTTTGTTTTGGCTACCAGTAAGCTCAAAGAAAATTACAGTAATGTTATAAGTCATGACTGTCAGATTACCAGCATATTTTCTACAGTTGATACTACTGACTTTAATTTATATCTCCCCCTGTGTATTTCTCAAATTTCTCTTTACTTTGTTGAATGTTATTTGCATAAGCTGTTTTACCTAGTACCTTGCGAAATGAAGTAGGAAATGGTTGATAGCAATTAGATATACAGAGATAGATTCATAGCTAGAAATCCATCTGTCTCTCACTAATCAATTAAAACCAAATAAATCCACAAGGCTCTATGACAAAATATGTACAGGTTTTTAAAAGGGCAGTAATGGGAAGGTACCCAGGGTTTCTCAGTAGTGACACTATTGAGATTTTGAGCCAGATAATTCTGTTGTGATGGGTTGTCCTGTGTGTTGTAGGGTGTTGGCAACATCTCTGGCCTCTACCCACCAGAGGCTAGTAGCATCCTCCTCCCACCCCTACTCCACACTGTGACAACAAAAATTATCTCCAGATGTTGCCAAATGTCCCCTGGGAAGCAATCCCCCACCCTCACCCCAGTCTAGAGAGAGCAGCTCCCTGTGCATTATCCCTCACTAAGCTTCTGTCCAATTACTCTATTCTGTAAGGGATCAACAATCTCATGAAAGAGTCTACTGAAGCTCACTGCGGACACAAAGTATTGGTGAACATGATGGCTAGTAATTCCCTTCCCATCAGGTTAAGTCATGCCTCTGCAAGTCGTACAGCCAAAGCCCAGGCCTGGAGAATGTAATAAAACCAAATTCCATAAATAGGCTTCCAGATTAGGGCCCTTCCATAGCCTGCTCATTACGCTAGGCAAAGAGAGGTGAGGTTTGTCATGTATTCTCAGTTCTGGTAAGACGATTCTCCTGATCTCTAATGACAGTAATGAATTAAATAAAGGCTAAGTAATGAATTGTGTAATTTCTTAAGGCTAGAGATCAAGAGAAATTAAATACTTACTCATGAGGGGTCTGAGTTGATAAAGGGCAATTTAAGAGCCTTCACAGCAGTGGAAGCAAGACCTGAATATGTAGAGGACAATATCGCCTGGACCCTCTTTCTTAATAGATTGTGGAACCACTTGAAGCTGATAATCACAGAAAATGCAAGAATATGTGAAATTACCTCAATGATGCAGCAAGCTGGATCACTTAAATTTGGTTCATTATTAGTGCATTTTGTCTTGTTTACACCAAGCATCAAGATACTGAATTGAGAGACATCTGTGCAATTGACTGTAGCAGTCTAAATTGTATCTCAATTGATATATCCTTAAGGGCAAGGCCAGACTCATATCTCTGTGTTCCCCGAAGTGTCTTGGACATAATAAGTGCTCAATAAATATTTGATCGACTTGATAGAGGCTGGTGGTTTTATCCACAGATATTGCATCAGACACACATTGCCCGATAAAAGCCAAGCCATCAGTCAGAGCCTCATATAGAAGGAAGGAGCTTGACTATCCACCCAGAAAGGGTTTCCAGGGCCTTCACTAATAATTACACCTTTTATCATGAATTCTTTTTCCACTGGAGTCATATAAACTTCCACTATTTGATGCTTAGGTTCATGAACCAAAGGAAAGCATCATTTCAATCATTTCACCAAAATTATACTTTAGGAGGTCTATCCTGCAAAGGGCATATTATGAGAACTGATCCAGTTTTACTGTCATATCTGACTCATGACATTAAAGCAGTATATAATACATAAATATGGAAAGAAGAAATCATGCCTATATTTCTTTTCTATGCATTAGAAGGGAGTCTGCAACAAAGACAATTAGAATGGAAGAATGGAAGATCAGTAAGTGGGAAATGACAATAACTATAAATGCTCAACTATCAAATCAAATATGTAATTAAATGTATATAATTCAAAAGTGCAATTAGTCATGCGCCATAAGATTTTTTTGGACACATACTGATAGTGTTAGAGCAGAGTTATTATATTATAATGAGAATCAATTAGTTCATTCTTCTTTAGGCATACAAATAAATTCAGCTTTTCCAGGGAGGCAATCAAGGATACTGAATTGAGCATAGCCTTTGGAGTTAAACAGAACTGAGTACAAATCCAGGCGTCACAACATTGCAGTTCGGCAGCTTTGAGCATTTGTACCCAGAGGCAATGCAATGTCATGGGTAGAGGATGGATCTATTGAGAAACCTGAGTTCCAATCCAAACATAACTCACCAGCTCTCTGACCTTGAGAGAACCACATATTCTCTTTGCGCTCAGTTTCACATCTTCACGATGACGTTATTCTAACTCTACTAGGGCATCTTCCTTGTTTTAGCCTCATTATCTATTCCAGGCCAGTGCACATGTAGCATGGGTTATATCAACCACACCAGAGGACCCATCATAAAGTGGGAAAACTGCTGAGTACGGTATGCCCTGGAGTGCAAACCTGTGAAATACTTCTCAACCTAAATGACACATCCACTGGGAAAGCCATCTCTGACCCCTCTTCCTTTAGGTTAAATCCTCTGGTGTATGTTATTGTCTGTATTCCTATTATCAGAGCACTTATCACAGGATATTTAAAAATGCCCATGTAAAAGGGAAAATGATTAAAAATTACTACCTTTGTACCGGCACAAGGTTAGATATAAAGACCAGGGAAACAGAGTACAGAAATAAATGACACATACATGGTCATTTGATTTATGACACGAGGTCACTGCAATCCAGCGAGGGAAAGGATGGTATCCTTAATAAATGGTGCTGGAGCAACTGGAAAAACATAAATCTTGATCTCTACCTCACACCATACACAATATTAGAGATTAAAATTAATCGTGCAAGTAAAGAGATCAAGCTTTTAGAAAACCCAGTAGACAATGATGACCTTGCGATATGCAAATATTTCTTGAAGACACAAGAAGCAATAACCATAAGAGAACAAATAATTGGCCTTCATTTAAATATAGAGCATCTGTTTATCAAAGGATACCAATAAGAAAGTAAAAGACAAATTCCAAAGAGAAGAGATTCGTAATTCATACATCTGACAAAGACTTATATTCAGAATATATTAAGAACTCCTTAAATGACCACTAAGGGAAGTTTCTTTTAGATGGATGAAAGCTGTTATAGTCTGGAGGATAACTCAGTGGATCTGGATATAAGCACTTGAGACTGGAACTCAATGAAGGAGTAGAAAGAGAATAGACTCATACCATGCAACGGACCCAACATACATGGTGGAAAATTAAGGGAAAGAGATAGGAAGCAGGGTGGGAAAAGAAAACTGAAATGGTGACAAAGAGAGAGCTGGATGCAGGCAGCAAAAGAAAATGTGCCTGGTGCCTGAAGGGCATTTAAGAATAGCCATGTTTAATATTCCATTGGGAGTTGATTCAATTGCCAAATACAACCTTCTAGAATTTCACTAAAGTGTGCTACTCTCATAATGCTTCATATAAATTTTGGAGGGTAAAGAGAGGGCTATTTTTTCTATGTGGATTGTGAAATATAAAGATGATAAGGCAAAACAACTGAAGAAGCAGAAGCATGATCTTAGAGCTAGTGAGGACCACGGGTATGTGATCACCCCACCCTCATAAAATTCCAGAAATTTCATGGATTTCACTGAACATTCTAAAAACGTAGAATGGGTGTTTGAGCCAATGCTATCTAGATTTTGCAGGATAAGAGATCCCAGCTGACACATAGTTAATGTATTTTTCATTGCTTTCTCCCAATTGAAACATTAAGCTCTTTGAGAGCAAAGTATATAATAGGTTCTCAAAAATATTGGATAGAAAATGAATGAATAGATGCATGAATGTGAATGGAAATGTTCGCATTCTCTTTCACCCTTTCACCCAGAGCTTCCTGATCCTTTTTAAAATTTTATCTCTCATTTCATTGGTGTCTTTTCATTTGACCAGTTTTCTATCATTTGCCAGAAGTTCCCAGGCTTATGTTTGTTGTATTGTCCATCTACAAAGCAACATTTCAGCCCAAATGTTCACCTTCTCCATTTGGGGGATGAGTTGCACTATAGCATACAGTGATTCAAATGCATTTGCAAAATAATTACCCCTCTTTCATACCCTAGGCTTGTTATCTGAATAAATGTTTCCCTAATAAAGCTTGCAGCTGGGTTGAGTTTGAGAAATACAACAATTAGGAGTCATGGGACAAGAGCTCAAAAAAGGGTTCCCTTTAAACACCAGCATTTGCTTCCTACATCCCTGATTAGGAGGAATAGGGCCTGTGCGTGCCTACCAACAGCACTGATTGCTAATCAAGTGGCCATGGTATGTGCGAGCAAAGAAAATTAGAAAACAAACGTAGATGCTGATTAGTTTTCTGCAAACATCTTGAAAGGTGTATGCAGTGGCAGCCGGCTAAGGTGAGGCAAGTAAGAATGCACCTTCCTCTGCTTCACCAGCTTCACCTGAACCAAACTTGGAATTAAAAAGGAACAGGGCACCAAACTGATTGCAAAACCTAAATGAATCTGTGGTGTATCTGGTAACAACAACAACAGTTAACTAATACAATAATCATAACTGCTAAGGTTTGTACCCAACTTTAGCACTGAGCAAGAACAGTGATATTCATGTCAGCTCAGTCTCGCCTCATAATTACTCCCTGAGTTGACTGTTAATTTTACCCTCTCCATTTTATGGCTATGAATACTGAGATTCAGCAAGAGAAGATTTTGCTCAAGACAACATATTTAAATGACTGAACTGAGGTTTTCATATCCAAATTTCAGGCTTTGCATTTGACCTATAGGAAAATGAAATATACTCACACAAGTCAAGGGGTTATGAATATCACCAACAATACCCATAACAAGCAACACTGGAGAAATAAGTTAAAGAATTTCAGAGATTCAAGGGCCTGGGGCTAACCACTACAGCTAGTGGGAACAAGTGAGAAGGAAGTGCTTCTTAAAATGCCCATTCTGGAGGAAACCAGAAACAACCACATTAATGAGGAGACCCCTGGTAACATTCAATTTTCACACGGTGCAGCTTGAAATAATCAACTCCATACTTGAAAGAGTGTACTTGAAGATCTCACTGGAGTATTTGGTTTAGGTATGCAAGTTCTTCTCTGTCATTTTACCCACAGAGTGTCTTGTGAATGGCCCACCATCTTTATGAGACTGGCTATCTTTGGGGAACACCCAGAGGCGTGCTGGAGCTGGCTCATTCTGGCTTGCAAGAATCAACTGTGCACAACTCTTCCCAAATCCAAGTTCAATTATGTCATATTGCCAGCTTGAAATCAGCCATGGTAGGAGTACTTATACCACAGAAATAGGCAAACACTACAAATAATGATTTCTTTTCTTCAGAGAGCCAGTTGTTAAATATATACCAGCACCTCACTAGATGTATTAATGTTATTATTTTTTTTCTGCAGGTTGACTTTAGTATTTACTTAGATTTATTTTAAAAGGAACTAATATTACTACTGTAAATGGAAAGACAACATTATTTTAAATAAATAGACAGTACCCTTAAAAATAAATCTCAGTGGAAACGAAACAATGTTAGGGAATTCTTAACTAGATAATGATGCTTGCAAAAAGTAAGGATCTTGAGGTCAACTTTCTTTTTTCTAGAAAAAGAGATTAGTGAGTGTGGAGAGGTATTTAAAACATGCAAAAACTACAGTGAACCTACTACTTGAGGTACGGAGAATCGATAGAGGCAAGTCTCTGATTCAACTCAGTCATAGCACTGTAGGTGAATTACTTAGTGCTGTGACCGCCCCTTCCAATAGCATTTTATATACCAGAGGAGAAGCTGTCAGTGCCTTACCCAAATTCCATTGGACTGGGCTCCAAACAACTTCCCATCACAGGATTGCAGCTCTGTGCCTGAGGGTTTTTCACAGAACCCTAGGAGACTACTCAGCCTGTATTTATGGTGGTCAGGACGTCCTCTTGGGAGAAGTGCCTGGGCTTAACACCCTTCACCTGGGAGTAGTCCTCAACCAGGAGTGGTGGAATAAATACCACAACTGAAGAGAACTGGCATATCAGTACTCCAGTTCTCTCTTATTTTAGGTTGAATCACTCTGCACCATGTCTTCTCCACTATTTCCAGAGTTTTCTTGCGGGATTAAACTCTAGTTACACACCTCACAGCTTAATACTGCACCCTACATTGACTTTCCTTCTTTTCTTCTTGTCTCCTGTCCATTTCCAAGGCTTTCTGTACCTCCTAAATAACTGACATGCACTTCCATCCTGTGTCTTCTTGAGGACCCCAATTAAGACACAAACACATGTCATCTCACGTGTCCCCACCAGACCAGTGTCTGAGGCTTTGGACAACGGTACCCTCACAAAAGGCCAATGCTCATGCCAGGGTATGTGATGTTGAAGTTGAGTTATCGTTCTAACACCGCAGACTTTTTATACTTCAGACACTGTTGAAAAGCTCAATATTGAAATTACCCCATTATCTTCTCTAAGGCTGGCAGAGACCATTGATATTTGAGAGGGCTAATCTAAAAGAAACATTGATCATTTAATCCGCTCAGTTCACTGAGTTCTATTCCTGAATCAACTCAGATCACCAGGAAGCTTAGCTCTCGGTAGGAATGCATTCATCTTATCATGATTCCTTTTCATGTCTTTACTGAGGTAAGATATACAATGTAACCAGGCAAAGACTGTTTTTACACCTCTGGAAAAAGAGCTGTTAAAAAAGCTATTCCCTGTGTAACTCAGTGCCCTTTTCAGTAAAGGCTCTTAAGATACATTCCTACCAGAAATAAATGCCAAGGGGAAAAGTATTCTCTTTCCATTTACTGGCATGCTGCCGCTGCTACTGCTGCTGCTGCCTCTCCTTCTTTTAATCGAACAATGAAAACTATTTAAGCCAACACATTTCCTTTTTTTTTTTTACATAGGTAGAAACTCAAAGTAAATTGAGTGCTCAATTTTAATAACCATATTCAATTATTATTGTTTTGTATTATATTTTATGTTGCTTGTAAATCTTTACCTATGTGCCATTGTACTTCAATGAACTATTTTAAAACATTTACAAATAAATTTGATAGATATGATCAATGAATAAACAACATTAATACAAATAATCGAAATACTATCTTTGCCACAAAACGGGTTAGACATAGACAAGCAGATAACATTAAGGCTTGACTTAAGATCATCTACATTTGGTTCACAGTAAAAATGAAGTTCCTGTGTGTTCAGAGATAGCATATGAGAAACCAACAGGTGACCTCCATGATCACTGGCTTGTAACAATATACACACTTACTCAGTCACAACTCTTGTGTATCTACCAAGTGCTAGGTACCATATTAAGGTTAGGAATAGCTTTCTGAGAAAATAGATGCTGACTCTGTTCTCACGGACTTTATGATTCAACTAGATTGTGTGTGTTTGTGTGTATATGGGGCGAGAGGGAGGGAGAGAGAGAGAATAGCCTCAATTAACCACTGCCCCACCTGACCTCCAATGAAAAGTAAAATAACAACAAAGAGAAATAAGGAAATAGCTTTGGAAACACGATTGTGAATGTTTATGTAAATGAGTCTTGATATCTCTGAGGCTGGCACATAGCATGAGTCATGGCTTGTGCTATAGCTGCTCTGGGGGAAAAAAACATATGAAACAATGCAACAATGAGTATGACCACCCTATCAGCAGGGAACAGGCATTTATGGGTTGAGTTGAATGCTAGTTATTATGGAGAGCTCTGCAGTTGCCCTCTGTTAATGGTGCGTGAGGTTTTGACAAGGGTCTGAACACAAGCCTGTGGCATATTTTGGTTATGCTGATGCTATGCTGATGTCATAGCACAGGACCAGGACACCAGAGGCCCTGGTAAAAAAGCATCTCCACTCTATGCACTATTTCCCATGGACATCAAAGGTTAACTCTCAGGGGAGTCAATGAAGATCCATAGAACTTAATAGCCAAGGAGCAAATGGATGGACCCAGGCTCCCCCAAACCCACATCTGTTCTTTCCCTAAACCCACACAAGTCTGACCCCTTTTGTGGGCAAGATACACAAGTAGAGATTCTACTTAGAGATTCTAGATTCTACCTAGTCTCACAGTGCTGTCCAACATATGCCTCGGTCATTTGTAGGCATTTGAAGGTAAGAAAAACTTTTCAATATAAAAAGTTTCAATATGAAAAGCTCTGTGACCTACAACAGCATCACCATTGTGAGAACTTGTTAGAAATGCAAATTCTCAGGCCCCATCCCTGAACTTCTAAGTCTGAAACTCTGAAGGTGGGATCTACTATTTTAATAAACCCTACAGGTGATTCTGATGCAAACTCAGGTTTCAGAATCACTGGCTCAAACACTGGTTTTCTGAATTGATTTCCCAAGTAGGTCCTTCTTACTTTCTTCTTTAACCACCCAATGCTAGTAAAATGTGTTGAAAAGCAGCAGTGTCTCCTTTATCCACAAAGTTGGCTTGATACCAATGGGACTTCACAGAAATAGTTGTCAACTATTTACCACACTGCCTGCTGAAAACAGCCCCCGGTGTCATTCGATTCAGCCATCCTAAAGAATCATAGAAACCCCTACTCAAAGGTGTCATAAAAATAGAGAAGAAACTACAGTTGGTAATACAACACATTGATCTTACAATTAAGCTAACATGTTATTAATAACTCTTGCTTTCATTTATGCTTCTACTAAGTCATGTATCCCTACTCGTCACCTAGTCTACTAGAACAGTTCATTGTTTGGACCCAAATACAGAATTGTACATTTGTTCCTATTACATTGATTATTAACAACTCAGCCCACCAATTCAGCCTTCCAAATTATTTTTTGATTCCTGAATCAGTTACAAAAATTATCAGTGAGAATGCCATCAACATATCAGACATTTCCACTTATCATATCTTCAATATTGGTTATAAAACAAAGTTCTATACTAATGGATAAATACTGGGCCTGGTGCCAGAAACCTTCCTCATATAGGCAGTGTCCCTTGAACAAAACCACATTTTCAGTGATGGTTATATGTACAATCTTGAGTCCACCTACTGGCCTAGCTAGCAGATAGTCTCTGCTTGTCCATAAGTACTGTCTCGGGAAGCTCTGTCAACTCTTTAGCAATCAGTCATCCTCTGTTTTAATGGAGAAGTTCATGGAAAAAAAGTTAAGATTTTCTCTTATAAATCAGCTAGTAACAGCCCAACTCACATGACTTTTGAAAAACAATCCCTTTTCACCTCTTTAGGAATTGTTGCCTGAAAGCTAAACATAAAAATGGGGTTAGTAGGACTGAGTTAGAATTGTAAAACAAGCACAACAAGGTGCCCAGTTAAATTTGAATTTCAGATAAACAACAAATAATTTTTAGCATATGTGTTAAATGTTGCACAGGACATAGCTTACTTAAAAAAATCCTAAATATCTTTAAAATTATTTGCCAACATTTGTATGACTTCAAAGCACATGCTTTTGACCACTAACGTAGAATGCCCTCTTTGAATGCTTCCTTCAACCAGTAAGTCAATGTCTGTCCCATGCAAAGCAGCTGCATTCTTTTCACTAACTAAAGTGATTTCTTTCCCCCATAAGTTAGCATAGAGTTTGCCAGGGGGCTCAACTGTGGCCTCTTTCTTATTAAGCAGATGTTTTCTCATGGTCAGGCTCCATGCTATACATGAAGCATGCGGAAGTACTTCCTGTCCCATTGAACTTAAAAGGCCATCTTAATTCCCAACACCAAAGAAACCCTTGAGGTCCAACTTTGGCTTCCCCACTGCTTATAGAACTGCTGAACTTTTGTTTATGACCAGAGCATCAGAGGTTGAATGGCTAAGGCATTTTGCAAAGCAAGGTACGAGTTCAAATCTTTCCAGAGCAGAAGTGTATGTTTAGCACTGGAAAATAGAATTCTCCATACTTGCCAATAATTATAACCATTTTTTTCTTGATTGATTGTTGTCATATGTGGTTTCAATATATATATATATATATATATATATATATTTACTGATCTCCAATTATATGATGAGAAAATTCCAAGTAGGGTAGTCAGATAAACGAGGTTAAATACAATTTTTGGCACGGGAGAGAAGGAAGCCTAAGTATAAGTTAGGCTGAAAGCAGGTTTCTTGGGCAGAGTCACATGTGTAATTACCTAATTACAGAATCTCTTTGTGATTATTCCCCAGGGGATCTTTCATAAGAGATATGGTGCCTACTTTGTTTGGAATTAGCTTTAGTAGAGGGTACAACCTCTTCAGTAATAGAAACAGAACTTTTCTGTCCTGTGAGTATCAGCAAAACTTCCCCTGTGGGGAAATGATAAAGCCACAAGTCTAATATTAGACTCTGTAGGTAAAGGCAAGTTTTAAACCTCAGAATTTTAATCTAATTTAGGAATAGGAGTGATTTATGTCATTTCCAATAGGTCATCATTTCCTGAAAAGGAAATGGACAGAGGGGACTGTTTAATCCCCACTGCCCTTCTCACCTAGCGTGAACTGGAACACTGATTTATCCAGGCATCTCGAAAGCTTCATAGCATTAATTTTAAGTGCTCAGTTTAAAATGATATATTTGGGAGCATAACTGCAGAGAATCCTAAGAACATCTTAACATGTATTGTTAAAGGATAATTACAAACCTCAACTGCAAAGAAAGCCGATGGGGAGCTCTCTTTGCAATTATGCCTCTGAAGAGGTTCCTGATTTTAATAAAGTATTTATAAAAAAAAGAAAATATATAAATTAGATACACAAAAAAATACATCTTTGACATTTCTTATACAAGCTATAGAGTTGCTTCAAAGCAAAATTTAAAATACAACAATGTGATCCATAGTTAACACACCTGTGTTTAATATAATGCATATAAAGTAATATAATGCATATAAATGTACCTTGTGTATCATGCTTATTAAATGTTAGCTTTGGATCTATTAGAGTATTTAAAAAGAAAGAGTGCCAGCCAGAGACAAAAGAGTACACTCTGTATGATTCTATTTACATAAAGAATAAAAAGAGCAAATTAATCCATGCTATTAAAAGTCTCTTGTGAAATACTGCCTGAAAGGCACAGGGGCTGGTCATTCTCTGTTTCTCAGTCTGAGTGCTGGTGACATGTGTGTGTGTACAATTTGTGAAAATTAATCAAGTTGTAGATTTATGGCTTCTACACTTTTCTACATGTATGTTTTCTTGGTCCATTTTGGGCTGCTATAACAGGATACTATTAGACTGGGTGGGTTATAAACAACAGAAATTTATTTCTCACAGTTCTGGAGGCTGGAAGTCCAAGATGAAGGCATCAACCAACTCAGGGTCTGGTGAGAGCTCATTTCCTGGTTAATGGATAGCTGTCTTTTCACTATGTCCTCACATAGTGGAAAAGGACAAGGGAGCTCTGGGGTCTCTTTTATAAGCACATTATTCCCATTCGTGAAGGGCCTCACCCTCATAATCTAATCACATCTCTACTTCCAAATACCATCCATTGGAGGTTAGGTTTCAACGTATGAATTTTGGGGAACACAAATAAATATTTAGTCTGTAGCATATGCTATACTTTAGTAAGCAGTTAAAAATATAGGGTCAACCTAATTAGAATTATAACATAAATATTTCTTGAAGGTGATCCAACAATTTTAAAAACTATGAAAAACGGTTCCAAATATTGATAATGAAAGTCATCCCTACAAGTACAAATCAGAAATCTCTAAAATTTCTGATTTTCAAACATTGAACATGATGCTAGGCATAATGGTAATATTGAACCTAGACTGAGACTGTGAAATATCTCTTCCCATTCTAATATCAGAAAAATTGAGGCTTAATCAATACATGGAAGACCAGACACATGAAAAGAAGAGGATAAGGGATTTCAGTTAATCTCAGAAACACTGTTCATTCCAATCTCCAACCTTGCCAGTGGTTTCTCATTAAATGTCATATATAACAAAAAGTATAAGCTCTTTATAAATTTTCCATTACTTCAGGATTTATAAACAAAGAAGTTCAACCATTCAAATCTGTGAATTACTGAAACCTGAGGGGTATTTAGAGAAACCATAAAACTCTAATCTTAGACAATCCTTATTTATTTTGGAAGAACATAATTCTCAAAATAAGGTCTTAAGATAAATGCTAATGAAAATGATAGTAGAATATTACATTTTGCTCAAAAGATTGGCAGATACTGAATAAAGTTGATAGTATCCAGGGTGTGGGGACAATATTATTTTCAAATGTACTTGGTGGCAATGTAAATTGGTGACAGTTATGACATTTGTGAAGGTAATGTAGTAGTCTCTTCCAGAATTTCAAATGGGCCTACATTCAATTCAGCAATACCATCCTACATTCAACGGGGCTGCGTGAAGAGATGTCATGTTTGCAATGCTTATAACAGTGAAAATCTAGAGGCAACCTGATGTCCATCAAATACAGGAGTGGTTGGCCAGGCATGGTGGCTCATGCTTGTAATCCTAGCACTCTGGGAGGCCGAGGCGGGCGGATCGCTCAAGGTCAGGAGTTCGAAACCAGCCTGAGCAAGAGCAAGACTCTGCCTCTACTAAAAATAGAAAGAAATTAATTGGCCAACTAAAAACATATAGAAAAAATTAGCTGGGCATGGTGGCACATGCCTGTAGTCCCAGCTACTCGGGGGGCTGAGGCAGAAGGATTGCTTGAGCCCAGGAGTTTGAGGTTGCTGTGAGCTAGGCTGATGCCATGGCACTCTAGCCTGGGCAACAGAGTAAGACTCTGACTCAAAAAGAAAAAAAAAAAATACAGGAATGGTCAAATAAATTAGAGTGTAGCAATAATGAGGAATATTATGTAGTCATCAAAAGCCTTAGGTAGATTACACGCACACACACACAAGGTAGAGACTGTACACTTTATATTATTTAATGGGGGAAAATTATTGAACAATATCAATGGTATGATCACTCTTTTAAAAAAAAAGAATCTACCACTCTTGATGAGAGTTATGTCACCATCACCACCACATTGCATGAAAATGATGAGAGATATATAGTAAGAACTAATAAATATAAATTATTATCAGAACCACACAGCTCCCTAACTAGATCATGTGCTTAACTGGTTATATGACTTTATCATATAACCCCAGTAACTAATACAATGACTGCTATTTCAAAAGAGCTCAAAAATTGTTTATGAAGAATCAATCAATTTTCTTGACATCCACTGGCCCATTAGCACTGTTCACTCAATCCGTTAGTGTACTATTGATCATCTGCTGTGTGCTAGGCAGGGTGCCTGTGCTGAGAACTGAATGGTGAATGATACAGGCATGGTTTCATACCTGTTACCACTTGTGGTCTGCTCAGGGGCCAGATAAATGGCCAGGTAGTTACACTTAGGAGCACTTAGGAGGCAAAACATATCAAGGAATAACTTCTAGGCTGGGATATAAAATACAAATAGGAGTTTCACAGAAAAAGAGGAAGGAAATAAGTTATAGGGAGAGGAAATGACATGAATGAAGATTCTTCATCTGTTTGGGGTCATCTAAATACCTAAATCTTGATTTTTAGTCAGGCAGTCTCTACCCATATCAGGTACCCTTATATAATTCCAACTTAGAGGTTTTATGAAGATGATAAAATATTGGCTAAAGTTATACTGTTTGGAAGACTGAATTTTCCCAAAATAGCTGCCACTATATTACATCCATCCTGCTCTTCATGCAATGAGATGGTGACAGTGACATGTGTCTCATCGAGTAGTAGAGTCTATGTTCTATCTCCTTGACCTCGGTGGAACTTTTGACTGCCTCAAATACTATAAAATATGGTAAAGTTGTGCTTCTAAGGCTAGGTCATAAAATATCATGCATTTCTATCTTGTTCTCTTTGGATGCTCACTTTTGACACTGGCTACCATCTTGGAAGGAAGCTCAAGGCAGCCACATGGAAAGGTCATATATGGATGTTCTGGTCAAGAGCCAGCATCAACTACCAGACACATTAAGGAAGAAATACTAAAGAGTTCAGTCTTCAGGTGTTGAGTTGTCATAGGCTTCAAGGTACCCAAGCAGACATTGTGAAAAATAGAGATGAATAGTCCCCACCAAGCACTCACAAATTACAGTTTTATGAGTAAAATAAATGATTGTTGTTTCTATAACACACTAAGTTTATGATGGTTTGTTATGCAATTATAACTGAGATACTAGAATAAAACCCACAGCAAAATATAGCTTATCTTAGTCACTAATAGACTGGTGACAACCCTTGACAAACATGGCTGAGATGAAAACTTTGGTTTGGTTGGCATCCTTTTGTCCATGCCTCAGACTACTCAGAGAGGTTGAGTAAACGACTCTAGCTACAAAGATAGAAAGCAGTAGATTTAGGGTTCCTATCTGGCTTATCTGTCTTCAAAGCTTGTGTGCCCAAAGACCTAAGAGATTTTGTCCTCACCTTCTAATAATCTAGCAATGGCTTCTAGAGAAAGTCAAGCCCCAGATGCCCACCAAACCCACCAAGAATGAGCTTTATAACCGAAGGAAGTGGGGACATTATTACTAAGAATGTTGTTGGAATCCAAAGGGCATGAATTTAGCAGTCAGGTTGAGAGTGCTTCTGTGGCAAGATTTATTATGCAAATCAGTGTCTTCAATCAGGATCCCTAAAGTTTTAGGAAAGGAGGCACAGGGGTGTGAAATATTTTAATACCTTTAAAAGCCTTGTACAAGGTATGCTGGCCACATTCAACCCACAGCCTTTTCTTATAAATAAAGTTTTATTGGAACACAGTCATGTCTGTTCATTTACTTATTGTCCAAGGTGCTTTTGCACTACAATGGCAGAGTTTAATAGTTGCAACAAAGACCTTATGTCCCACAAAGCCTAAAATATTTACTATCTGGTCTTTTATAGAAAAAGTTAGTAACCCCTGGCCTAGTGGAATGTATCCATTTACCCAAGATAAAGCAGCACAGACTAATTAAAATGTCTTTTTTATTTTATTTTTTTACTGCTGTCTGGAATTACACCAACTTCCCTGCTGGTTATCCTGTGTTGATCAGAGGCTTTGGCTGGCAGCTCTGCAAGTCTTTGTTGAATTTTTTAAAATGAGAAAACTCATTATTACCTAACAAAAGGAGTTTGTAGACAGAATGTTCCAACAGATGGATTCCATGGAGAAAACAACAACAAAAAAAGCAAGGCAAGCCCTAGGTGGTAGAAGACCGGAGCCACTGAATCAGGAGATAGTATAATATTGAAATGAAAGGCAGAGAGAGTACCAGGGCTAGCTGTGGATTTGTCTTATATAGGAGTCATAAACTGAAGGTCTGTGGGCCATATCTGACATGTTTTATTTCCTTTAAAATAGAGCCAATATAATATCTACAAGTTGGGAGGCAGTGTTCAAATCAGCTGGCCCACAACAATTCCTAAACTCCTTCCCCAGAATTATTTCTACCATGATGGCTAAGGACATAAATACTCACTTTCACTTTCCCAGCCTCCTCTGCAGCTAATGTGACCACATGACCTGTTCTAGCCAATACGATTTAAGTAGAAATCTGTTAGGAGTTGCCAGGGCAAGTGTTGGCTGATAAATGGCTGGTCCTGCCCTTTGTCCTTCTTCCTTCCTTGAATGCAGACAGATAGCATGGATAATTTCCAGCTTTTCCTGATAAATGGGTGGATCTGGCAACGCTGAGCCTATACTCCCAACTGGCAATTATTCGCAGGCACAGGGTTGCAACTGGTCCTGTTTAAACACCCGCTATGGGTGCTCTGGGTGGCCGCCATTGCTCTGGGCCATCTCTCTGATTTTGTATTACCTCCTCCCACTTTGATAATGAGTTCAGGAGCTGATGGGTGTTACCGGGAGCTAATGGAGGCAGCTGCCCTCAGAGGGCCAGGGTCTCTGGTGGTTTCTACCCTTCCTCCCAACCAAGGGAATCATACAGCACCATGTCTGTACTCCATGGTGAGGAAAGCTTGTATCTCTTAAAATGATTAAAGGATAAAAAATAAAGGCTGTAAAATCCACCCACTTGAATAATCAGAGTATTATTCTTATACAGTTCTAAAGTCTCATGGGAAGTTTTTAAGGAAAAAAGTAATATCTATTTTTTTCAGCATGTATCAATGAGTGTCTCCAAAGTGCTTTAAAAACAAGAATTATCAGCTTTAACAAGGGGGTAATAGCACTAAGAACATCTGAGACAGTTTGTCCCTAATAAAATTCTAAATGTTAGCTGATTCCACTGCTCAAAGCTTTCACTTCACACACGCATTATTTATTATATCATTCTGTATTCTGAGAAGTGCCGGCCATGGTGACTTAGAAGAGGTGGTGCTATTGTACAGGAAACCTCACATTCCATACTGATAACGGTAACTCACTCGCTTTCCTCCCCCACTTTATGGGTTTGTCTTAAAAGCTCTAAAAGTAGGTAGATGGTGGCTTTTCTTAAGGTGTTGGAATAACCTCAGGACCCAACTGACAACAAAAGATGGGAAGTAATGGCTCCAAGTAACAAAGTGGTATTGTAGAAGTGAAAATCACAAATGCATATCAGCTGAGAAAAAGCCAAAACACCACAACCACCACCTGAGTAAATATTTTGTTTCCCTAAAATCATTGGATCACTGGATGGGTTTTATCCTAATTCTAAACTTCTTGTTTTGTTTTAAATAATGTTGACTTTTATGAACTGGAAAGGGGGAAGGGATGGGGGAGGATTTTACATTATCTCTGAATGAACAAGGCAGCTATACTGCATGTGATTATAAAGCAATCACATAGAAATCAATCATTACCTTCTGTTCCTGTTGTGCTAACCTTGAGCTTCTCAATTGGCATTTACCATCTTCTTACAAAAAAGTGATATATAATTAGTTTCTCTAGGAAATAAGTTATGTAATTTGTTACCCTCCATCAACTTTGATTGACTGTAAGAAACTCTTTATTCATGACTCATTTGCCCATAAATAGTTCTTAGAAGTTCTGAGAAGCTAGTTGCTACAAATATGCATGCCTTAAGTCCTAAGTAAAAAGAAAACACTGCCTTCAGTTCTCAGACTGTGTAATTCTATGATTATATTTGTGCAGAAAAAGGGTTGGGAAACTGCAGAACTGTAATCCCTCTTCCCAACCCAGGAATTTTCTCTTCACCTTAAATTACAATAAACAATCACTTTTAAATGCAATTAATATAGACTATTGCCTGTATCATAAAACAAGAAACCATAAAGAAGGAAGTGAAATAGAAGGGAAGAAAACAAATATTGACTAAGCACCTACACTCTGCGTGCACCTGCTTTGTTCCACAGTTTCCTATGATTATGTCATTGCATTTTCATGGCTACACCACTAAGTAGGTTTTTAGAACTGAGGAAACCGAGCCTCAGGAAAGTAAAGTGGCTTACACAAAGTCACAGGATAGCAAGTGAAACTACGGTGTGTCTGATGTCCCACTAGATCATATAGCCTCAGAGTACAAACAAAGACAGGACTCTATGCTGTGACCTCCCTAAGAGTTGGCCTTTGCCTGAAAACTTCCAGAGAGGGGAATTTTGTTCTTCAAACTTTGGCTTAAAATGTTCTTGCCTGGCTTTAATCCTTTCTAAAGTCTCAAAAAATAATCACAGCAGCAACTACTCTCATGTATAGAACCTTTACTATGAACCAAATATGGTTCTGAGCATACTGTGTATGCCAGACCTTAAACCCACTTCATCCATTCAGTGGTCCATTGACTCATGGAACAAATGTTCTTTAAATTCCCATCTTGTGCTAGATACTGAGCAGCATGGGGACACCCATGTGACAGACATTGCAAGCACACTTCCTTTTATTGCACTTTACAAATATTGCATTTTTTACAAATTGAAGGTTTGTTGGAACCCTGTGTTGAGCAAGTCTATTGGCACCATTTTCCCAACAGCATATGCTCAACTTGGTGTTTCTGTGTCAGCATATTTTAGCAATAAAGGAATTTTTAATTAAGGTATATACATTGTTTTTTAGACATAATGCTATTACACACTTAATAGACTACAGTATAATATAAACATAACTTTTCTATGCACTGGGAAACCAAAAAATTTGTGTGACTCACTTTATTGTGATTATTTGCTGTATTCTGATGGTCTGGAACCAAACCCACAGTGTCTCCAAAGTATGCCTGTATCCTTCTTTTAGACTTAAAGCAATAGAAGCTCAAAAAGTAGTTAAACGCTAAGTTATACAGGGTGGCACAGACTAGCCAGTGGCTCACCAAATAGATTTTCTTATCCTCTTGAGCACATGGTTAGATTAATTTCCCAGCCTCCTTTAGGTCTGGTCAATGGAATATGCACAGAAGTGATATTCTCCACTTTTGGGCTCGGATCACAAAATCCTCCTCCATGGGCAGTTTCTCTTGAGAGCAAGAAATAAGCATTTACTTGTTAAGCTCCTGAGTTTTGGAGATATACCTGTTAGAACAGCATGTATTATCTTAGTTAATACCTATAACTAGCACAGGAGGCAGGCCAGAATTTGAGTCCAAATTTGTTTGATTCCAGAGTCTGTGTTCTGGAATCATCTTCACTTCTTTGCAACTAGTATACACTGATCTGAGTTCCACCCTCTGCCATGTGAAAGTATCTGCTCATTTCTTCTTCTGAATATAACCTCCAAAAAGTATACAAAAAGGGTACAAAAGCAATAGAGAAAATCATTGAAACCAAAAGTTGGTTCTTTGAAAATGTCAACGAGATTGACAAATCTTATCTAGACTGACCAAGAAAAAAGAGAGAAGACACAGACTGCCAAATTAATATATAAAAAAGTGCTAACTACCACTAATCTTACAGAAATTTAAAGGATCATGAGGGAATTCTAAGAATAATTGTATGCCAACAGATTAGCCAATTTAGATGAAATAGACAAATTGCTAGAAAGATGCAAATTACCAAACTGACTGAAGAAATTAAAAATCTTAATAGCCAAAAACAGCAAAAAGAAAAAAAACAAGAAAACAAAACAAAACAAAATACCCACAACAAATAACAAAAAACTGAATAAGTAATTTAAAATATTTCTACAAACAAAAATCCAGACCCAGATGGCTTCACTGGTGAATTTTGTCAAGCATTTAAAGAAGAAATAATACCAATATTTCACAAACTCTCAGAAAATAGAAGAGGAGAGAACACTTCCCAACTCATTCTATAAAGCCAGTGTTACACTGGTACCAAAGCTATATCAAGATATCAAAAAATGAAAAAAAAAAACCAAAAAAAACTCAGACCAATATCCCTCTTGAATATAGAAACAAAATCCTCAACAAAATGTTGCCAAGTTAAATTCAACATAGGTAGTAGGTTGATAACGGATCTCAAAGATATCAGATCCCAGTCTCTGCAGCCTGTAAATCTTACTTTCTTTGGGGGAAAAAAGAGATCTGTGCCTATGTGATTAAATTAAGAGTTTCAAAATGGAGAGGTTATCTTGGATTATCCAGGTGGGCCCTAAATATTATCACTGTTTCCTAATAAATAGAAGCCAGAAGGAGATTCAATGAAAGAAAAGAATAGGCAAGGTGAAGCCAGAGCAGAGAGATATCTTCAGATACTGGCCTTGAATATTGGAGTGATGTGACCACAAACCAAGGAATGCCAGCAACCACCAGGAGCTAGAAGAAGCAAGAAATAGATTTTCTCCTAGAGCCTCTGGAGAGAGTACAGCCCCACTGATACCTTGATTTCAGCCCACTGATAGTAATGTTAAACTTCAGGCTTCCCAAACTGTGAGAGAATAAATTTCCTGTTTTAAGTCACCAAATCTGTGGCAATTTATTATAGCAGTCACAGGAAACTAACATACATATAAAAAGGATTATACACCTCAAGAAAAATGACCAAATAGGTTTTATCACAGGAATGCAAGGTTGGTTTAATAGTCAAGAATCAATTAATGCAATAAATTTTATTAATAAACTAAAGGACATAAACTCTACAATCTCAATAGATACAGAAAAACACTTGATGGAATATAACACTCATTCATGATGAAAACTCTTAATAAACTTGGAATTGAAGGGAACTTACTCACCATGATAAAGAGTACATATGAAAAACCTGCAACTAGCATCATACCTGGTGGGAAAAATACTAAATAGAGCACTTTCTCCCTAACATCAGACACAAGGCAGTGCTGTCCAGTCTCATAACTTCTATATTGTAAGACATAACCCGTGAAATCAGGCAGAGAGAGACATCCATGTTCGTAGATGGGCTGACTCTACTCTAGGCTGTAGAAGGGGGCATCTTACTTTGACCCAGACCAGGACCAGCAGTGTATTTGGTCTTCTTTGGCCACATAACTGATTCAGGGAGGGGTACATGATCCATATTGTTACAGGTGAGGTTCATTCTGTACTTCTGCTTCAACTATGGGGAAAAATATAGACTCTTTCCATTGGAGTTTCTGTGAAGCTTGAATGTAACCCTGGAGCTGCTGGCAACTGTCTTGCATCATGTGGAGAAAGATAGTGGAGGGAAAAAGGTGTGTGGAGCTTGGGAATGGAAGTGGGGGGATGAAACCAACACTGAAGAAAGCCAAGCAGAGAGAAGAAGGTGAAGTCCTGGTGGTGCGTGGTATCTGGATGTATACACCCAGCCAGGCCTGAAGCCAGCCCTGTCCATGGACTTCTCACATACACAAGACATAAAACCCTCTTTTGCTTCAGCCAGTTTGAACTGAGTTTCTGGCACTTACAGTAACAAATGCCCTAACACAGAGATCGAAACCCCCTCCCCTTGAACTCCATATGCTTTTATATAATCAGACCTAACCATTGCCCTCTTAAAACTCACAAGATATGTTTAATAATTCCCCCATTTGACTCTGAGTTTTTATTAAGGCAAGGTCTATTTCTGTTTTGTTTTCTAGTATATTCCGAGTGCCTAGCACACAGGAGGTACTCAATCAATATTTGCCGAATGAATAGAGATGTGTAGATTGATGAGTGGATGAATGATGATGAATGGATGGATCTGTTCAGAATTGTGCTGGGGAGCTTGAGTTCAGCTTCATTGGTTTTAAGTTTCCAAAACGTATCTTCTCTATTTCTTTTAAAATGTTGGCCATGCCCATCGCCTGTCTACTCATACCTTTCTTCTTCATGATGTCTCAAAAATTATAGAACCAGCTGCTAGGATCCTAATCACAACATTCTCAGTGCTCTCCGTGAGAAATAATTCATCTAGTCCTATGGATGTGAGCTCACTTAAATCAATAGGATGCACTTTTATCATCTTCTCAACTGCCTTGGACTCTAATTTTCTCCTGTTTATGTTTTTTCAACCCTTTTACAGGGTGATGATTATTTCCTTGGATCGTAGAAATGGAGGTAACCTGAGGCTGTGTAGTTCTGTATTTACTCACCAGCTGCCCAACAGCAGGTCTGTGCACAATTGTCTGCACAAACCTCTTTTTACTATCTTTGGCTGATTTGAAATTTGCAATTGTCAGGAAGCTTTAGGGTCCCATAAAATTGTGATAGATCATGCCCCCCATATAGGCATTGGTTTCTTTTATATGTTCTTTTAAACTGAGTTTATTGGAGAAGTTCACATTTTGTCACAAAATGCCTCTTTGGTTATATTATTCTATCCCTCTCTCTTTCTCCATATCCCCTACCACACCGCCCCCCCCCACACACACGTGCACTCTCTCTCTCACTCTCTTTTTATCTCCCCCTCCTCCTCCTTTCTCAACAATCTTTCAGGTTTTCACAGTTAAATAACTGGAACTTCCCTTTTAAGAATATTTCTTTCTTTCATTACTGCCCCTCTATATTAGTGTATCTAACTTTTTTAAATGTCTAAATTCTTCTCTGAACCTGAGTTGAAATATTCTTTCCCCAAAACAAGGGCACCTACCTGGCTTCACACTCTGTGCCCTTCTGTTGGCCTCACCCACAGGAGACAAGCATGGTCACTTTTCCACCCCACCCCACAGACTCCACGGTCCCATACTGGCCACTTCTTCTCAGAGTGAATGTGGCCTTTTTCTTCCCTTTTACTTGTGAGCATCTTCCTTGCATTTGCCTTCTCTCATGGACACAGCAATGTTCAGCCTTCCCTCCTCACTGACCTGCTCCTCATAAGTTTTTATGTCACATTGGTTTAAAGACAAAGGCCATACGCCCGTCTTTGCCACCCTGTGCTTGTCAATGATCACTTTTATAATGAGTAGCTAAGTGAGTGTGGATGTAGCAATATTCTAGTTCTGTTAAGGCTTTGAATATTTCCATACAATTTTAATTTGCTACATATTAACTTTGGTCAATTCAGTTTTATTTAAGGAAAACCTAAATGTATCACATAAAATACAGAAATATAAATTATATATACTTCACAACCATCTTCCAGTGGGAAATATTCCTTAGGTCTCCTGAATTCATACTTCAAAACTAACATTAAGATATTGACAATTGAGTATTTCAAAAACATGTAAAAATGCCATCAACATCCCAAGTATGCTACCAGGCTTTATGTATATATATTTACCATGGCATTTATCAGAGCCTCCCTTTTATTCAAATCATTCATACACGAATCTCTTATCTACTACACTGGGCCTGTGGGAGCATGTGGGTTAATTCATTTCTCTACCCTCTATTCCATCTTCAACATGCTAATGTACGTAGAAGGTGACAAATGCATACTTGTTGCATGAAAATGAACTTTTGATGCTAGGAGAAATCAAGGATAAAAAGGAATGCAATCTGGAAGCATTTAGATATCCTCATCTACATGGAAACATCTGATATATTAAATATGAATTATTTTAAACTATTAATTAAAACAGAGCCAAAAAGTCTTCTACTCAGACATGCTTTGAACACATCCTTTGAAGCACAGACTGCCTTTCCTTCAGGTTCTGTTACAATTCAGACAGATCTTCACTGTTGGTTGGCATTCCAGAGGCTATGATGTAGCAGTTTCCTCCTCTGATGATCTATGCTAAAAAACAAAGAGCAATGACACATGTCTATTTTTTAGAGTGTATGTGTCAGAGGTACCTTACAGTGCCTGAGATGAAATGAATGGATCCAAGGGAAGAATAAACTTTATAAGGCACTGTACAACCATGCTGTCCAGGATAGACAAGCATCAAAACCCACATGACCCCTTCCACAAAAGAATCACCTAGAACATGTGGTAGCTAGACCACAGCTCTTGTGATCACTTGAACAGGCCCTCCACTCGGGAGGTCGTTTTAGATGCTGGACACTGTCCCTCCCTGTCATCCACCTGACACTCTAAGATTTTTCAGCAGTGACTGCAGTTCCCCCTGGGCCCCTGTATTTCAGCAGAGATTAAAACGATCCCCGTATATCACTTTGATAAGTTTGTAAAGCACTCTGGCATCTTTGGGCAGGAAGCTGCTAAAGAAAGATACCTTCGTTACAGTTTACAAAACCATTTCCAAAATGTGCTGCTCTGGCCCTTCGAGTCAAGTTCAAAAATAGAAGCCTGTAAAACTTACCCAGAGAACTGCTGTCACACAAAGACATTCTCCCTGTAATTGGAGGGCATGCTTTAGTCTGTTACATTAGACTACTCCGATATTAAATCTATATCCTAAGACTTTCTTAATTGACCATAAAAAGGACAATTGAAAACACAGGGTTTGATCACTGCACATACAATACTAGTGCTATAACCACTAAATTAGGCCATTTTGCGGAAAGCACCCAGGCCTGAGCTCTGTTTAAGCTGTCTCGGGTTCCATTTCATCATCCAATTTCAAAAAGGCAACAGGATATTAAGTCGATTAGGATTCAGTGAAAGTTTAGGCCATTGCACATCGTGCAAATTTAACATTTGCTTCCATTCACCATCCCTGATAAGTGTGGAGGAGGGAAGGAGAGAAAGACATTTCACACATCTTCTGAGGATTAAAATCAGATTTGCCTGATGCTCATGGTGGCACCTTTTGGTATCACCGGAATTAATGATGTTATAAATAATGAGTTAAACAAATCTGGAGAGTCTGATTAATGAACTGCAAAGATGATTCTGCAGTAGAGAACACTGAAGTGGAAATGGAGCATGTAACGTCCACATTCTCTGCTCTCTCGTGAGTTGCAGATGCCGGGATGGTTGTGCTCCACCTCCCCACACCTTGAAGGAACTAACCTGCACTCCTGCCCGTGCTGGTGCTGACCAACCTTCAAGGGAAGATGGTTTGCTTTAAAACATCATGACATTGTTAGCTTCTTTTATCTATTACGTTTTGGAAATATTTTCATTGATGGAGGAAATCAGACTTGCTAGATACTGGAAGGTGGCTGGGTCCTTTTAGAGAGAATAATATTGGCAAGATTCCTGGTTAAGACATCTGCAGGCAGTTGAGTTGAAAATAACTGACCAATTCTGCTATTTAATAGCTGTGCAACATGGGACAATTTGCTCAATTGCTGAACTTCACCCTCCTCCCAATAAAATGGGAATAACAGTATCTGCCTGAAGGCACTTTTGCCAAGATTTTATGGGTTAAGATAGTATGTGGGGCACACAGTTAATACTTGATGCATCTTAAATATTATTATTATTATTGTTACTAATAAGTGGGCCATGGTGGGGGCCCACATGAGGGTGGTATCGGTTGTACTAGCTAGAAGCCTGCTCTAGACTCTAGTCTAGGTTCTAGCAGGAACCTGTCAAATGGCTGGTACAAAGGAAGCAATGGCTGGGTTCCATCTTTCTCTCTCCTGGCTCCCTGCTCAGAGCTCCACATCCGCCCTCATCAGAACAGGTCATTGCTCTTACGGGGCAGCACGCCTTTCTCCTTCACCTTCTCCTCTGCCGATTCTAACAAGCCATACCTCAATACCCCGGAGCTCTCTTGCTCTCCGGGGAGCAACTTCGAGCTGCTCTACACTGTCTCTCAGCCTCTTTGCCAATGCCAGCATCTCGTGCCTTGGTTACCTGCTCTCCTGACCTCTGTAGTACAGTCACCTCGAGGTCTGTTTCCGCAAAGTGACAACAACAAAGCCTCTATCCACAAGGTGTCCAATGGTTCTGGCCTGGACTTCTACATTGTTTTCTTTAGTACAGCCCTAGAGGTAGGGACAAGGGGATAAATTATCATATCTAGATCTGGGAAAAAGAAGGCTCTAAGTATAGTAAGTCAAGTCAAACTGCGTGGCTGGAGGGGTGCACGCGCGCGCACCTGCGTGGCTGGAGGCGTGCATGCGCATGCACCTGTGTGAAAGGATATCTGCGGCGATTCTGGATTAGCTAGCACTCACCTCTCCCAGCATGACTCAACACCATATGCTTCTCTCTCTCACTTCAGACTTTCTCTTTCAAAGAAAAAATTAAACTCTAATTCACTTTGTATCAGAAAACACTTCTTAGACCATTTTAAAGTCTATTTAAGAGTCTGAGTTCCATTTCTGCTGAGTTTTTTTTATTAAACCAACATTTGCTCAGAGAGTCTCATTCATCAGTGAAAATAATGAGATCCCCACCCCCACCCCCAATCTCTTGCATTTTGAATTAGTACTTAATGCACATTTTGCAATGTTGGGACAACAAACATTTGAAGAGACACAAATTTTAGCACCAACTCTCCTCAAATGTAATAATAGAAGACACAAATTATAGTTGTTTTCTTTCTCCCAGGGGTCAGTGGAGAAGACCCAGCTAAGAGTATTTTAATCAAACTGTTTTATGTACTTCCCTGTCCTTCACACTAATCAGTCATCTACTGTAAGAAATGTTTTGACCTAGAAGAGGATTTTACGCTAGATTGGAAGATCTCAGTTATTCCCAGTTATGTGGGAAAATGTCAGCCTGTTTGCATCCATTCATGTGTTAATTTAATAATTGTCTAACTCCATTTTTGTATCATGGAGACCCGTGAAGTTTTAGAACAGAGCAGGACAGGATAATGTAGCTGGCTCAGAGCAATGGGAATTGGGGGCGCTGAGGGCTGCACACTGAGGAGCTGCTTGGATCGTGGTTGAATCATGAATCATAAGCCCATTAGGTTGAGGATAGGGTCAGGAAGTGCAGGGTGGCTCCACAAGGCAGGGAGGTCCAGTGCACCAGACACATCCAAGGCCCCAGGGCACTGGTAGGAACTGGTGGGGTCAGCCCAAAGCACCCAGTCATGGGACTGTTGGGGAACTTATGGCAAAAGTCAGGACTCCAGGCCAGGAGCCTGGGGCATGGTATGGGGGTTCTAGGCCCAGCAGACAACATGTGGCTGAGGGTGAGGGGCCATAAGAGGAGGACACCACCCTTTGAATGTCCATGTTTCCCAGTGGGGGGGTGTGTCATAACCCTCCAAGTCACTTTGTCCTAAAAGAGGTGAAGACATGATGCCTTGGGAGCCTTCTCAGTTTTGCAACGAGGGAGAAGCAGGATGAACAGGAAACGATAAAGCAAGTGGTGACACTTAGCTGGACTGATAGACCGTTCATTGACATTGCCATAAACTCTTGATGTACCTCTTTGGGCAGACGTTTCTTTTTCACACAGACCACATTATGCCTTACACCCCTGTGGGATGTGTGAATATATGAAAGCTGCAAAGAATTTTGGCACTACGGAAACTATGGAGTTCAGTTATAGAGCTCTCAAAGTTGTGGTTTGGCTCTGACCTTCCCTCAACATAGGATCTAGGGATTCACCTCCCTGGAAGCCACCGCCCCAAAGTGATGGGGCTGCCTTATCCTGCAGCTGGGCTGAGCTCTTCGTCCACACTAACTTTGGTAGCTTTACCCTATTTTTAGCTTCTGGTGGAGGGCATCACCCACTTCAAAGAAACTCTTATCCCGTTTGTTGCCCCACTGGCTGTACAGGTCAGAGCTGAATAAACTCATCAGCTGTCAAGCCTGTAGCATCCTTGGGCCTCTGAGTAGGAATGAATACCCCCACTGTGCTCTGAAAGAGAGAATAAGGCTTTGGAAATCCCATTCTCTAATTTTGTACCTCCCAAACCAAAAGGTAATCCTTTTATACAGTGTGAATCACACTAGAAATGTGCAGAGAGAAATAACAATGTCACGTGGCTACCAATAAGCACCACTAAACACCTTATGGCCTATTTAGTCGTTTGAGACTGGAAGCCTGGAAGCCTTCTTATAGGACAGAATGAATTTCCAGCAGGGATTAGCCTTGAGATTGGAGTTTAACGAAACAATTGCCAACACTAGAGGATTGGGCAAAAGAACCAGCAGACTCTAGGGAGTTCCAGGTTTGTCTAGTGGGGAAGATATTTATCTAATAAACCGTGAATAAATAATATAGACTCTAAAGTCAAGAGATGCAGAGGAGTCACGGGACAAAAAGTAGGGGTTGGACGGGTAAGAAAATCCTTTAAAAGCAATTGAATGGCGTGACTTTGCAATAGACATTCACTTTTGAAGAAATGCTGTCACTTGCACAGAAAGAAGCATGTACAAGGCACTCATGGCTATGAGTATCAGCTAACAAATAACTTCAAAGTCTCTGTCGTGTCAAAAAACAAATATTGATTTCTTGCCTACGCCACATGCTCTGTGTAGGTCAGCAGCAGGATTCAGACAATCACAGAGACCCAAGGATGCAGATGACTGAGATGTCAGCATCTTATGGGATGGGAAAAGACAGTTGGAGAATTGAGCATTGACAATTATATGCTTTGGCCTAGAGGGGACACATGCCACTTCCACACACATTTCAGTGGTCAGATCCAGTGGCACAGTCACGGCTAACATCACGTAGGTAGGGAAGTATAATCTCTTGTGACCAGGAAGCAGAAAAGGACCAAATATTGGAGAACATTAATAATATATCCTGCATGTATATTGGCAAAAATTGGGCATAAATGCCTGCTTTCTCATCTAAACATTATATGTAAGTACATCCATTCAAAAGAATAGCTATTTTTTTTGAGACAGAGTCTCACTCTGTTGCCCAGGCTAGAGTGCCATGGCATCAGCCTAGCTCACAGCAACCTCAAACTCCTGGGCTCAAGCAATCCTTCTGCCTCAGTCTCCTGAGTAGCTGGGACTACAGGTATGTGCCACCATGCCTGGCTAATTTTGTCATATATATATATATATATATGTATATATATATATATATTTTTTTTTAGTTGTCCAGCTAATTTCTTTCTATTTTTTTAGTAGAGATGTGGTCTCGCTCTTACTCAGGCTGGTCTCAAACTCCTGAGCTCAAAGGATCCGCCAGCCTCGACCTCCCAGAGTGCTAGGATTACAGGCATGAGCCACCACACTCGGCAAAAGAATAGTTTAAAATGACTTAAAATGTTAAAATGCAAATTGCAAGAAAAATGCATAGAGTAGCATATCTCTTATACTTAAAACACTCATATCACAAAATTCTACATATCAATGAATCTATGTGTGTATATACACTCAGTTGGCCTTCCATATCCATGGGTATCTATATCTGTGGATTCAACCAAAGACTGAAAATATCAAATAAAAATAATAACAATATAATAAAAATAATACCCATAGAATATATGGTATAGCAACTATTTACATAGCATTTACATTGTATTAGGTATTTTAAGTAACCTAGAGATGATTTAAAGTATAGTTGTCTTTCAGTACACACGGGGGATTAGTTCCAGGACCCTCCCCTAACATATACTGACATCCACACATACTCAAGTCTCACAGTCAGCCCCGCAAAACCCAGTATACAAAAAGTCAGCCCTCCATATACACGTTTCACATCCTGTGAATACTGTATTCTCCATCTACATTCGATTGAAAAATTCAGCGTGTAAGTGTACTCATGCAATTCAACCCTGTGTTGTTCAAGGCTCCAGCATATAAGGAGGATGTGCATAGGTCATAAGCAAATACTATGCTATTTTATAAAAGGGACTTGAACAACTGCAGATTTTTGTATGTGGGGGGGAACAGGGGTGGTGGTCCTGGAACCACATCCTTGCAGATATCCAGGTACTAGTGTATGTGTCTAAATGTCCAGAGAAAGATCCGGAAGGATATCCATTAAACTTAGTGGTGGTTACTGCTAAGAGAAGAATATGTTTGGGAGGAGGAAAAGGGGATATCTGTCTTCCTGAATTATTTAAAATGAGAATGTACTCATATATAGACTCTGAATTTTTTTAAAAAACATTTAAAAAAGACATTTATCTGATACCCATGGCTGCTGGTTACGTGGCCTCTGTGCTAACCTGGAAGGTGACTGAGACCACTTTTGACCTCCCAGTGTTCCATGAGCTGCACCAGCCATGTGTTCATCAACACCATCTGTATGGGAGGACGTCTCATTACTAGCTGGCCCTGTTTGTTCCTGCATCTGGCACTTTCTGGAACATTCTTGAATTTTAATTTCAGGAGAAGGCACCTTCTCCCTCAAATTGTATCTACCCATCTCCTTTGGCATCCATGGGGTAATATCATGGGGAATGTTGAGGTTTCAGATGTTTTCCTTTTTCTTTCTTATTTTAAAACTTATCCTCTGCCTCACCCTAGTTTCTCTCTCCTCAAGTTTCTTCTTTAGGTTCATGATAATGTGGTCCAGTGAAATCATGAGCACAATGAATCCAAGAGAAATCTTATATCCCCAAAATAGCCTATTGTTTTAAATCGGGTAAAATATACAACTTCTAGAAAGGTCTTAGAGCAGAAGTACCAATATATTTAAGACACAAGAGCAATTCAGAAGGGTAGGGATGTGGGGCTGGATTGGTGGCCTCCTGCAGGTGAGGCTGTGCCCATGAAGGATCTTCTGATTTTATTGTAGATCTGGCCTCTGGGCATAAGGAAGGCTCCAGGTACAAACATAGACAGCAGTTTTACAGGTTAAGATAATTTAATTTAGCTTGGAATATCATACAATAGAATATTATTCAGCAATTGAAAGAAATGAGCTATCAGTCTACAGAAAGACATGGAGGGATCTTAAATGCATATTGCTCAGTGAAAAAAGCCAGCATGCAAAGGCTACATGCTGGATAATCCAAACTGCATGACATCCTGGAATGGGGAAACTTTAAAGACAGTGTGAAGGTCAGTGGCTGCGAGAAGTATGGGGAGAGGTGGGAGGGATTAATAGGTGGAGCACAGGAGATTTTTAGGGCAGTGAAACTATGCGTGATAATGAAATGGTGGATGCATGACAATATGAATTTGTGAAAACCTATAGAACTATACAATACAGGATAAACCCTACTACAAACTGTGGACTTTATTTAACAATACTGTGTCAGTATTTGTTAATCAATTGTAACAAGTGCATCACCTAATGCAAGATGTTGATAACATAGGAAGCTGTGAGTGGGGGATAAGGAGTATATGTGAATCATCTATACTGTTTGTTCAATTGTCTGTAAAT
This sequence comes from Cheirogaleus medius, assembly GCA_008086735.1. NCBI lineage: Eukaryota > Metazoa > Chordata > Mammalia > Primates > Cheirogaleidae > Cheirogaleus > Cheirogaleus medius. The sequence continues at coordinate 20,164,658 of VBSM01000949.1, read as the reverse complement.
CTAAAACTGCTCTAAAAATAAAGGCTATTAATTTAAAAAATGGAGAAGCTAAATTAAAATAAAAATAAGTAATTTGGAGGGCTCAGATCATGGTTTGGATTCACAGACACACCATTTCTGCTTTTGGGTGGAAAATATTACAAATACATGTAAAAGATGGGATGCAGACAGAGCCCTTGCTCGTGCAGAAGCCTCATACAGTGCCGGCTCTGGCAAGAATGGTCGAGAGCAGTCCTTGACAAGAGGGGTTCCCTGTCACACACCTGACTCAAAGGTGGCTGTTCTGGAGACCTCTTTCTCTAACTGGAAACAGAAAATCAAGCGAGGCAGCACAGGTGTTATCATAGCTTGGATCTTACCCAAAACTTTCTTTTATAGTTTTATAAAACAAAAGAAGAAAATTACCAAGCATGGAATTTTTTTTTTTTTTTGTCTTTCCAACAAAGATTTATACAACTTGTTAGTAATGGAAAGATGAATGGGCCAACAATCTGGACACTTTTTAGCTAAAGCAAGGCTCAGATTCAAGTTGGGGTGTGATTTTGAAGAACACTTTGTATCTCTCTAAATTTTGGTTCTTGATCTGTATAATAAAGGGATTATGACTCGACAGGGGCTTATGGAGCCCTTGGGTTGCTATAGAAGTCTCCTGGGAGTCTGGTGGGGGGTAAAGAGGAGGGGGTAAGAGGGACACCTGTGGGCCACCCCACAGTCCTCCTAACACCTTACCTGTGCTTTGCTGGTTTCCTTTTTGCTAGTTATGAGTAAACTTCCATTTAAAGAAAGGATTGCACTGAAGTAATCAATCATCAGATCCCACTTTTGTTCAAAAATTCTACATTCCAAATTAATTTACTTTGTAGACCTTTAATAGAAGATCCATTGAACTAGAGTGAAAGATCTTGGGAGGACTAAATAGAAAGTATCAACACTATGTATCTTTTAAACCAGTGCTGTTTGATACAAATATAATGTAAGCCACACAAGAAGTTTAAATTTTCTAGTTGCTGCATCAAAAAAAAAGGAGAAAGAATCAGATGAAATTAAATTTAATGGTGTACTCTAACCCAGTGACAGTTGCACTGGGTTAAATAATGTCCTCCCAAAATTCATGTCCATCTGTGTCCTTATTTGGAAATAAAGCGTCCCTAAATCCAATGACTGGTGTCCTTATAACAAGAGAGAACACACAGGCACAGAGAGACAGAGGAGAAGGTCATATGACAATAGAAGCAGAGATGGGTGTGATGCATCTGATGCAAGCTAAGGAATGCAAGGAATGCCAGGGATTGGAGCTACCAGAAGGTAGGAAGAGGTAAGGAAGGATCCTTCCCCAGAGCTCTCAGAGGGAAATGGCCCTGCCAACACCTGGATTTCGGAGTTTTAACCACCAGAACTGTGAGAAAATTAATTTCTGCTGTTTTAAGCCCATTCATGTGTGTGGTGATCTGTTACTGCAGCTACAGGAAACTAATATAAGAGCCTAGTATGTACTAGGCATTTTCGGGTGCGTCCATCCTCTCATTTTAATCCTTACACCGAGAAGCCTGGCTTTGTCACATTCCTCTCTCCCTAGTACATTAGCAAGGAAATATCCATTTATGGTTCTCCTTTTTCTAGGACATGGTAGATAGTTAACTCTTACCATACAGATCGGTTTAGGATTGCTTCAAGTGGTTTCCTGCACCAATGGCCAGAGCTTTGATGTAGTAACAAAAACTACTTCTCAAAGCTGATAACTCACATTGGAGAAATGGGGACTGAGGAACTTTCGTGTGTTAAATGTACGCTCATCACTGCCACTTTGGGAGCCTTTTAAGCTATAATCTTAGTGGGGAGACTGTTAATCTATTAACCCTCTAATAAGGGCTTCTGAAAATGTGAAAGCCTGAAATGAACAAGATCTGAAGAAAATTCTCTCATCTTGATTAAGAAAATACAATGTCAGAGATTTTCTTCTCATGCTTTGGTGGAAAAGCTCCCCAGATAGATAGATAGATAGATATATAGGTATATACATTCATGCATACATATATATCCCTACATAAACACACACATATTTTTTAAAAATCACAGTATATTTTCTTTAAATATTTTTCTGAAAGATAAATTCTGATAGCGCCTGGGGAAAGAAAAAAAGGGGAGAAAAACTTTTGCCATACTATATGATACGGTAGCCAGCAGTCATGTGTGGTTATTAAGCACTTGAAATATGGCTTGTCCAAATTGAGATGTGCTGCTAGCGAAAAATAAATGCACACTGGATTCCAAAGGCTTAGTACAAAAAAGTGAAGTATCTCAATAATTTAACATATTGAGTATATGTCAAAATGATAACATTTTAGATATATTGGGTTAGAGTACATCATTAAATTTAATTTCCCCTGGTTCTTTTTCCTTTTTTTGATGCAGCTACTAGAAAATTTAAACTTATTTGTGTGGCTTACATTGTATTTGTATCAAACAGCATTGCTTTAAGGGATACATAGTTTCGATACTTTCTATTTAGTCATCATTTTGAACATTTTTGTTCAGAACATTCTAATTTTTCTTAAAGGTTTTTTTTATTTTTAATTTGGTGAAGAATTCTCTCTCTCATACACACACACACAAAATATACACAAGATTCATTTTATAAAATACTAAGTTCTTTTTTTTCTTCTTATGATAACTTCTCTTTAAAAATAACTATCAGATATACAATAAGATTAGTTAATATTTGTTTTTCTCTTAATCATATAGGTATATTATGAATTGCTTTGTGATCCTGAGTAAGTTGATTAACCTCTCTGTGACCCAGTATCATCTCCTATAAAAGAAGCTGGCCTAGAGATGAGCCATATAATTGTGATTTCCAAGCTCTTCCTCCCTTCTCGACACACTGGATGGTCAAGGCTCGCTGTGAATGGTGCTGCCTCTCTTTCCTCCCACTTCCCCTGGAGAATCATTGATATGCCTTTCAGAGACTCAGGGAGAAATTTCTAGAGAAGAGTCAAAGTGCAGTAGAGTCAGAGCCTATAGAATGCTAGAGCCATGGAAGAAAGAAACCTACATTCATCTCGTTCAAATGTTGCACTCTCCTCATGGAAAACGATGGCCCAGATGGAGTGATGACCTGCTGGTCAAATCACCCAGCTGGTCAGGAACAGAAGGCTAGTTCTGGTAAACACTGATTACCAGGTAAATCTGCCTCATGGTACATTCTGCTGTGACACAGTGATTCTGCTCAAGTGACACAGAGCACCAGGGCAAAGACTACCACGCACACCCATATGGCTGCAGGGGCACATCCGCTATGACTGCACATCCACACATCGTTCCCTTTCTCCCCAAGACCACCACGTGCTACCAGGAGGTAATTTCCCCAGGTCTTACTATACTTCACCACACAATGGGAAAGGACAATGGATTCGGAGAGATGTGAATCAAGGAGGGTGTCGAGGAGAAAACTCAACATCTTCTCCCAATTTAAGTTGAAAAACCATGATTTCCACCTTTCTTTTGAGAGAAGATTAGAAACTAAACAGAGTCACTTGCAATGGCTTTGGATGCCAACATGTTCTGAGTACCAGGGTTTCTAAAAACCGTTTATGTTCTGTTTAGACCTGAGGCGTATTAGGTTAGATAAAGTTGTGATTGACAAAGGTTTGTATTTATTAGAAAAGATGCCAAGTTATATTTAGGTGTTTTTTTTTTCTTTAAAACTCACTTTAATTGCTTGTCACCTTTGAAATATCATAATTAGCACCAGTTAATTTGTGTGCTTAAATATTTTAATGGCAGGTTATAATTTTAATAGAAAAAGCAGTTTAGAAGAAAATCACAGGATCTTATGACTTCCAGGAGGTAGGAAGAGAAAGAGAAAGAGTGAGAGAGACAGGCAGGCAGGCAGGCAGGCCAGGCTTTAGAGTAGACAGAATGGGAACCCAATTCTGACTTGCCACTTCCTAGCTATAGGGACTTCAGCAAACTACATCCTCTCTCTAAACCTTAGAGTTTTTATTTATGAAACATGGCCAGTAAAGCTTACTTCATCAAAATCCTCTAAGGATGATTTTGGGCTTGTTACTACAAAGCCTCTAACACATGTAGTGCACCATATGTCCTCCCTTTGCCTATATGCACTGCCCCCTAAGGAGACAGAAAACATATTAGAGTCTGGGTTCCAAGTGGAAAGTTTCCAGGACAGTTGAACTGTGAGAAGCATTTTCCAGTTAGCTCAGGGCTAAGGCACCAGAACCATCAAAAGGACGAGAAAAGGTCTCCAGGCCCAAGGGTGAGAGGAAGACAATGGAAGGGTGGGTGGCAGGGAGGTCAGAGTGAGGAAGGAACTAGGGATGAGCAATGGCTGCGGATAAAAGTTCACAGACTATGAGCTGTGTGGGCAGGTCCACTGGGGGTAGGCAGAGCATTTGATAGCCCTTCGGAGGCCAAACACCCACCAAGTCACTTCTGATCCTAGAGAGGGCAGGCAGAGATGGATGGCGTGGTGGAGCTCTCAGCTCTGAGAAACTCATGATTCACTAGGGCAGCCACGCAAACTCAATTTAACCAAGGTGCTGGGTCAAATGGTTTGCATTGACGGTGTCCAGTACTGCTGCTGTTGTTGACACCATGTTTAAGTTAGTGTCTCTGTGGGTTATCCCATGAATGAGTCAACAGACAGAGGCTTGAGAACTGTTTTCACCATTTACTGCTCGTGTGATTTAAATTCTCTGAATCCCCAGTCATCTTGTCTTTAAAGTGAGCTGTTACCTTCCTTACAGGATTGTTGCAAGGATGAAAAGAAAAAATGTAAGAGAGAGTCAGACAGAATGCCTGGACTACTCAATAGTTGAAAGCCATGAAGACCCAGATGATAACATTGATTCCACCTCTGTTATCTTCTCCAAGGCCTATCCAATTTGTCCAGACTTCAGCCTTTCCACTGATGTGTATTTCCAACCTACTATTGACAGCTCATATCAGATAAACCCTCTTTCTATGATTTAGATGGAGAAATGTACCATGAATGGCTGAATGGAAGAGAAATGAAAGAAATGAATGAATGCTAACATAGCGTGGTATTTCACCAGCAGGAGTGAGCATGGCACTGACTAATAGGTAGGTAAAGTTGTAGAAAGCCAAGCAAAGAAGCACATAAGGAAAGGGCGAAGGGTGGGGTTAAGAAGCTAAACACATTCCAGGTGAAATGAATAAATAAATCCCAAGGAAAGAATGAAAATAAGAATTAATCAGAAGTGTGCTGAGGCATGGCACTGCCAGGCACAATCAGAGGGCTTCTTAATTGCTTGTCAAAGACCAATGCATCCTGGCAAAATGATCCTCAACTAATGCTGGGGCTGTTTTTTTTTTGTTCCTAATCTGGCTTCATTTATCATGATTAGAAAACAAGTCAAAATTGATTTCTGTTTATTTTATAAGGCAAATCCCCAAGGAACCTTTCTTCCCAGGTTTGATAATTTTTAACTTAGAAGGGGAATACCCTCAGAACAGGAAGAACTGCTTTGTATTGCTTTGGGAGATTGGGGCCCGTTTATGTGTAAAGTCTATGCATATCATGAAAAATAGCAGTCTCTTAAATTTTTACAAATCACCTCACATCCATCACCATGAGCTTTTTAGTTCTTTCCTACTTTAAAATGGGCAAATTAAAGGCAGTTTGATAGGGGCAAATGGCCCAAGCTTTGGAGTCAGATAGACCTGTGTTTGATTTTTTATCTCTGCCACCTAATACCTGTGTAACCTCAAACAAGTCACTACAAGAAATCTCTGAGATTAATCTCAGAGAAAGTGAGGTTGCTAGTATTTCTCAGATTTTCTGGGGTGATCAGGGGTTGTATATGTGAAAAGTGTAAGCACAGACAACTTACTGTACTGATGGAAGTGATGGAAATGGTGTCCTACAAGTTCAACAAAGCCATCATCGGATTCCAAGCTCCATGGGGCAGGACCCATGTCTTTTTCGTCTTGAATTATATCCTGGCAATTAGCACAGGGCCTGGTGCATAGTCAATGTCCATTTTATCTATTTAATACTCACATTGTATCTAGTATAATCCAGGTTCTAATTATTTATCACGCATTAATTCATTTAATCCCATAAATATTTGTTGGCTGCCTGACTTTCATTTATTCCTTATGCAAAGATATATAAACAATATTATGCCCCAAGCAACATGCCTATTTCAGTGGGGGAACCTTCTAGAACCTAGAGTGCAGTGGGTAGATTCCCTTATTCTTTGATCCATTCAATCATGCACTTGCTTGTTCAACAAATATTTGTGTTTTAGTTTTATACTGCCACCATGGCCGGCTGTCATCACCAGGCCTCCTAGATGAAACACAGATCAGCTGCCTTCCTCCTGCTCCCTGGCCACCCGAGAACCCCAATCACTCATTACATAAACCCTTAGGCAAATCCTCTGTATTCCACCAAGATTTGTTAATCAGGTAAATCATATTTGAAGGACTGCAAGGAGATTCTTAATTTGGGTACCTTGTATTGCCTACAAACCAGCTATGACAAGCACAACGAGACAATGGCAGCAGAAGGTCGCAAAAGAACTTTTTCTCCTGTACAGACATTTTTATTCCCTAAACAGATTTCAAGAGATCATGTTCTCTTTCTGAAAGTGTAATCATAGCAAAAAAAAAAAAAAATCAATACACATTTTGGCCCATGTGAAACAACCTTATGAGGGGCATTAATGTGATCTTCAAGTACCTAGAAATTCACCTCAGCATTCTGGGTTACCAGATCATTCTCAGATACATTTCCTTGATCCATAAAGGCCCCATTCCTGGGATTTAGTGCTTAGGATTTCCCTGTTCCTTTTGGTTTATGCTTAATCCTGGCAATTAATTCTGAGCCTCCTGCCTGGGGAAGTTTCTGCCATAGAATTTCTTGGCATTTGCCCAGCCAGAAAGGAAGTGATTGATGAGTCCTTCACTATCCTGCAAAAAAGCCAAGGGCTGGGCAGAACTATCACCTGCCTTGGCGCCAGCCTCCCCCAGGCTCACCTCTTGCCCCACACTCTTGATTTCATCCTCCCGCCCCCTGCCCCCATCTCCTGGGGAACATTGGTCCATCAATCACCCGCTCTCTCTCTCATCTTCAATCACTTCCTCTTCACCGGCTACTTCCCAGCAGCCTACAAACATGTTTGAGGCTTATTTATTCTGGGAAAATAACAAAATAACAATCCTCCTCTCAATTCTACCCACTTCTGAAGCATTTCCCTATCTCTTGCCTTTCCAAGGCAGCTGAGCTTTTTGATAGCATTTACTCCCTGTCTTCTCTATACCATCGCCCATGCACTCCTCGAACCAGAGCAAACCGGCTTGCGGCCTCATCAATTCACTGAAACTCTTGCAGCAAAGATTATCAAGTAATCTCTAACCAAGTAAAACTCAACTCCAGAGTTTATTTTGGTTGGCCTACTTGTGGTATTTCATTTATTCTTATAGCCTTTCATTTATTCACACCGAGTGGTGAGTGCTAGGCTACACTCTGGACAAGCGTGGGTCCGCGCTCCTGGTTCTTTCTGCCTATCGGGAGTAAACATGTGATCTGAAGGGGACTCAGGAGGAGGCACTCTTGACAGAGGCAATGGCAGGTGCAAAGGCACTGAGGTGGGAAAGAACATAGTATGTTTGGGAAAGGAAAACAGGGCCGTGTTTCTGGGCCACTGAGAATGAGGGAGAGAGCAGTCAGGATGGGGCGAGAGGGATAGGGAGGGGCTGCACCTCATCAGCCATATGTCTAGATTTTTTATTATAAAATATTAAGGAGATATAAATGTTTTTGTTACATGGATACCTTACATAATGCTTAAGTCAGGGCTTTTTGTGTGCCTGTCAACAAAATAGTGTTCATTGTACCCAATAGGTAAGTTTTTATCCCTCCCCCCACTTGGTTTCCAATGTCCTTTATATCTCTTTGTGCCTGTGTTTACCCACTGTTCACCTCGCACTTATTAGTGAGAACTGGTGGTGTTTGGTTTGCCACTCCTGAGATACTTCACTTAGGATAATGGTCTCCAGTTCCAGCCAAGTTGCTACAAATGACATTATTTCACTCCTTTTTATGGCTGAGTAGTACTCCATGGTATACATACACCACATTTTCTTTATCCACTCATGAATTGTTGGGCACTTAGGTTGGGTCGAATGGTAGGTCTGCTTTTGTTCCTTTGAGGAACCTCCATACTGTTTTTCATGAAAGTTGTACTAATTTGCAGTCCCACCAACAGTATATAAGGGTTCCTTTCTCTCTGCATCTACAGCAGCATCTATTGTTTTTTGACTTCTTAATAATGGCCATTCTGATATGGGTAAGGTGGTATCTCGTTGCGGTTTTAATTTGCATTTCCCTGATGATTAATGATGTTGAGCATTTCTTCACCTGTTTGTTGGCCATTTGTCTATCTTCTTTTGAAAAATTTCCTTTCATGTCTTTTGCCCACTTTTTTATGGGGTTGTTTGTTTTTTCCTTGCTGATTTGTTTGAGTTCTCTGTAGATTCTGGTTATTAGTCCTTTGCTGGATGTATAGTTTGCAAATATTTTCTCCCATTCTGTAAGTTGTCTGTTCATTCTGTTGATTATTTCCTTTGCTGTGCAGAAGCGTGATTTCGACCTTCATTCTAAAGGCCGGGGGTGGTCGCTTCAGTAGCACATACACTAAAGGCCATGGGGAAAACTGGGGACTGCTCTGCCCTTGTAATCACTTGCACACACTCACCACCCATCATACCAGGTGCCAGGAAATCACGGGACTATTATGGACAAGTAAAAGGAAAGAGAAATCTGGCTACTGCTCAATTCTAGTTATGCTGAAAACATAGTGATTCGCTTTGTTTTCTCTGGAGGAGGAGATTGTGGGTCCATGCCCTCGTTGACAAAGGAATGTGTTCACAACAAATGGGCCAGTTGAGACAAGAATGCAGATGTGCTTCACTGCGTGACTATCAATCAGTGGGAAAAGGCTGTCAATAAACTATAAGGCCAACACCGCATGCACTCCACAACGCAGGCATATGCTCATAGGCACCCACACGTGCCACCCACCTGCAGGCTCTGCCTCATTTATTCCTGAGCTCCTAAATTAGGGCTTGTACCAGATAATAAAATAGACAGGATATTCGTTATCATCAAATGAATATGAAACTGAGCTCTAGATAACATAAGGACTCTAAACTCTAAGTGCTATTTTATGATACCTTTCAATTTAGAAGTGCATCGCAGATAAAACGTGGCTTTGGTGTAAACCATTGATGTATTGTATTGTTAAAATCAATGAATTATTAAAAGGATAATCTTTTAAATACCAAGAAATTGTCTTCTAGTGTACTCTAGGGGCCGTGGGTAAATGCATTACACATACAGATTCACCACTGCCCTTGCTGTAATTTATACAAATTCCAAAGTACTCACCTGACATCACAGAGACTCAGTCTTCCCCCCACACACTTAGCTAATGCGAGACACTGTGGACTAAGCATTGAGTAAGGAAAGAGTCACCCTGTCCTCTATTTCCCTAGACAATTGAAGTAGTCACTGCGATGGACCATTCAGATCTCCCTTCAAGGACGGACTTGCTACCCCAGCTGACAGGTATGATCCCCTCAGACAGACTCTGCATGGTGGGCCCATCAGGGATTGCCTCAGCTGCAGATAGCTGCCCCACCCAAAGTTTCACACCTTCCATGGCAGCCTATAGCCAACACTGATCGAAGTGAAGCACACTCTTTAATACATAAGCAACTTAATAAAGTTGCTGAACTCCAGCTCAGAGTCTTTTTCCCAGAAAACCCAACCTGGGACAAGCTCATCCAGAATTCCAGCCCCAAATAACTGGATGTAGCTTTCCTTCCCACTCCTCCTTACTTCTGTCCATGCCATGCCCTTCCTCAGGAACACCATTCCCCCATCCACTGGGCAAGGTCTGGCTCCCTCACCAAGGTCCTGTACATATTGCCCACAGTCATGTGCTCCTTAGTCTGTATTCTCAGAGCACTTTGGACTATTAGAGCACTGTCTCCACTGTTCAACAGACCAGTGCCTTCAAGAGAATTATAATAGGAGCCACATGTGAATCTTAATTGTCTAATTATACATTAAGAAAAGTAAAAAGAAACAGCTTGATTTTAATTATATATTTTATTTAACTTTTTATAACCAAAAACTATCATTTGAATGTTGTAATCAATATAAAAACTAATGACATTTTTAAAAATAATTCTTTCCATATTAAGGCTTTGAAACCTGGTGTGCATGTTATTTTCACATCACATCTCAATTTATAAACCAGCCACATTTAGAGTGCTCGACAGCTCACTCCGTGTGGCTTATGGTATTGAACAGTGTGGATGATGGGTGCCTCAGAGACATGAAGATTAAGATTTAGTCCATGAACTGATATGCAAAGGTGTTTGAGAAATGTTTGCTCAATGAACAAATGACCAATGACAAATGAATAAAGAAATGATCAATACAAATTTGCAAAGGCACATCTTGGTTACCTGGGCTGAGCCTGGGATTCGCTACTATTCCCCTGCCCCTTGCTACTTCGGAACCCAACACTGCAAATCAATGTGTCTCTCTGTGCCTGTAGCCACATACACTGATGGTGCACAGCATTGCAGCTAAGGGTATAGGCTTTAAGCATAAACTTTAGAAGACAGAGCTCTGTCATTTAGTGGCTGCTGAGCCTGGGCAAATCACTTAACCTATCTGGGGCCTCATTCTTCTCATCTATGAAATGGGGAGGGATAATAATGATACCTATGATTGACATGAGAACCAAAGGATGCATTGCAGATAAATTACTTTGCACATAATAGATGCTCAACAAAAAACTATAGCTAACAAAGCCAAAAAAAAAACTAGAGGAAGATCCAGGTATAGTAAACATAACATGGGGGAGTAATTCATTCATTCATTTATTCATTATTCATTCATTGAACTAGTATCTTTTATACACCTCTGTGGTGGCCATGAGGATGTACTTCTCAGATCCCTAACTGAAGGGAGCGTGTTGATCCCCCACCCCAGCTGTTGTGCACTGAAGCCTGGTTGCCACATTTCTTGCTGAGGCCACACTTCCACATGCTGCTCCCAGCCAGTCATTTAGTACAAAAGGGAGACTAAGGCAGACCTACTCCTGGGGAATTCAGGATTTTTTTGATGGGCAACTTTGGCTCAAGGACTCTCCAACAGACGGCATTGCTGAAATTCTCTAGAACTGCACATTGGTCTGAGACAATTCCACCTAACCTTCCTTCCTTCCCTCTCTCCTCTACTGAGGGTCAGACCTGCATCTGACTGCGACAGTTCTCCCAGCTCCCTCCTCATTTTCTCTCCCAGGCATTTCCCCTCATAAATCCTTCATACTTTAATCCTGTCTTGGTATCTGCTTTTCAGAAGTCCCAGACTGTCCTGACCTGCATGTGACATGCCTGGCACCATTACAGGCAGTGTTGGCAATACACTGGGGAACAAGAAATATGAGGCCACTGCCCTCCATGAAACCAATCCTTGTACAGGGAAACAGACAGTGAATGAATAAATAAGAGAATGTCAGGCTGTGAAATGTGATTACCCCCAAAATATGCTAAAATAAAAAAAAAAAATTTTTAATTTAAAAAAGAATATAAAACAAGTGATGCCTTAAGGTAATCAGGGAAGGGCTCTCAAGGAAGTCACATTTGCACCAAGAACTGAATGACAAGAAAGCACCAGCTACACAGATATTTGGAGCAGGAGCGATAACGTGTACACAGGCCCCGAGGCAGCCACAAGCTCAGTGTGTTCGGAGAACAGGGAGAGGCCTGGATCGCTGCCCTCTTCCTAGGCTCTTTCACGTGTGGCAGCTTGACTCACTGCAAGTTTACACCAGGGGCCTTGGAATCCCCACAGAGGATTTTAAGGCTCATGAGTACCTCACTCAAAGCTATTTCACTGAATATACAAAGAGTTAATCTACCAGTGTATAATACAATGGGCATAAACAGGCAGAAAATGCTCTTACCCAAAAAAAGGGAGTCCCATTCCCAGTACGTCATGTTTGCTTGGTGTTCTACTTGTTTCTATAATGGGCACTCACACATTCATATATGTCACTATATGTTTATCCACACCCATAGAGTGGACAACCTGAAGGGTGAACCCTAATGTGAAGTATGGACTGTGGGTGATAATCATGTGTCAATGTCGGTGCATCAGCTGCAACAAATGCATCGCTTGAGAGGAACCACTGAGGCTGGGTCTTTACTCTCGAAGAGCGAAGAAAGGCTGACAGGAAGTCAGACTGAAGAAGTGGGAAGGGACCTGGTGATGGGGGCATGGCAAGGAGTTTGGGTTTGAGCCCAAGCACGATGGGGGAGGGAGTAATATTATTATGTGTGTGTGTTTTCTTTTTAATATCCAGAAAAGTAAACCCATAGAGACAGAAAGCAGTATTGGTGGTTGCCAGGGGCTGGGTGTAGAGAAATCGGAAGTGGCTGCTTCATGGGGCTTCCTTCTGGGGAGATTAAAATGTTTTAAACTAGACAGAGGTGGTGGTTGCACAACATTGTGAATGTACTAACTGCCACCGAATTGTTCATTTTAAAATGGGTAATTTTGTGTCATGTAAAGTTCAGCTCGATGAAAAAAAGGAAAAGATCGGGTCTGATACAATCCAACCCCTTTGCCATGGTATAAAAGGCCCCACCAGGTCACCATCACCCTGTCCCGCCTCTGCCACCCACCTCTTCCACACGCCCCCATGCTCACTACTCCCTCTAGCCTCGCTTTCTTTTTGCTAGTCCTCAGGCCCACTGAGGCTCGGCTATTGTCCTCCTCTCTGCTGACGGCAGGCTTGCAGATGTTTGCCTGACTTACCTCCTCATTTTATGTCAGTCTTCCTCAAATGCCCCGCAGGGAAGGCCCAGCAGGCCATCCTACCTAAACCCTTCCCATCACTTACCATCCCCGGCCTCTATTTTACTTTTGTTAGCTGATGTTATCACTTTCTAAACTATATTATTGTTATTTGACTGTCTTGCCCACTAAAAGGTCAGCTGCCTTGGAGCCTGAACTCTGTTTGTTCCCAGCTGTGTGCCCAGCACGTGGAACAAAGCTGGCATGTCCTAGCACTCAGCGTTGACTGAAGGAATGGAGGACTGGATGCCCCTAAGCAAAGGACAGTGCTACTTCCTAACACAGTGCCTGAAATCCAGGATGTACTCAATAAATGTCTGTTGAGGAATGTGCAAAAACAAAAATAAAAAGGACGGTGGTGGCTGCTCTGTGGAGACTGGATTAGGGTAGTTCAGGAAGAGGAATGGAGGTTGTCCAAGTCTTGGGGTGAGGAGGGGGTGAGGCCACCTAGACCAGGCAGAGCAGTATAAGGAAGGGGGCTCATGCAGGCAGGTGCTTAGAGAAGAGTTGGGGGCAAAGAAGGTAAGTTTTCCCAGGATGTGGAGTGAGATCCGAGAGGAGCCTCTACTCAGCGGGATAGAAGTTAGCTAACAGGCAGTGTGCCGTGGCCCAGGGATGAAAGGCCAGCTGCAGAACGTCCCGAAAGACTCAGGCCCTGGCTTCATGAGCCCTTGCCCAGAGGAACCCCCATAATGACCCAGACCTGGCAAGCGTACCCAACTCAATTCTAAACTAATGAGGTTAGTTTTCTTGCATGCCAAGCATAAAGCCGTTTCATCACTTTGGAAACACTTGGTAATACTGCATTTCCCTAAGTATTACCCACAGGAAAAATTAAGACTTTATAATAGATTGATCACATTTATACATTAACAACGATTAGAACTTCATTACTTGACCCAGGCCACATTCCATACTTTGTTTGCTTTGTACAGTCACTTCATGTTGAAGATCAGCATGTTGTTAATATTTCTTGCGATGGCTTAGGCCATATTACAATTGCCTGCATCTATTTTTAGAATTTTCCTATTTTAAACCACATCTGTCAAAACTGCTGATGCCATGACATATGTATTTGTGTGATTTTGTAACCTATTAAAAACTGAGACTTCTCCTTTGACTATCTCTAAAAGGCTGTGGTGATCGTGAGGTTTCTCTGTTGGGGTTTACTTGCTTGTTTGTTTTTAACCTATGACAGCTGATTTACATGGAACTCGGGGATCGTGGTTGCCACAATTAGAATTGCAATGACTTTAATGGCTGGTTTCCATTTCCCCCCTCTTATTCACTGAGGACACGTGTCTTAGACAATTATCAGTAAATTATCAATTATACAGTAAAGTTACTGTTCACAGGTTGCAAATCTTACAAACTTTTTCTTGGAGAACCACATGTGGAAATGTGTTTAGCAATTACTCTTTTTAATTCAATATCTGTGGAAAATAATTATCATTTTTGACACTAATTGTAAAATGCCAACATTCTATTAATGAATAAAAAGAACTAAAGGGTTACCAGATCCAAATTTCCAGAACTGCCTGAATGCTGTTAGTAATTTGGAAAATGCAGTCAACATATTGTTGCATGAAAAAAAAGAAAGAAAGAAAGAAAGAAATGCACTGAGCATTTCAATTAGCTGTTTCTCTAGTTATTTTTAATTAAATGTGAAATGACAGAACAACTTGCAGTGGTTTTGTTATATGTTTTAGGCCCACCCCAAACTCCCTTCCGGTATGTAATGAAGTAATGAGACAATAATTTGTACACTGAAATGGCTGTTTACCCTTTCAAAGTAGACATCTAGTGACGTGACTCACTTATTCTAAATAGACTGCCATTTACCCAAAATATTTTTGGTTTCCTCTACGAGAACTGACTTCAGAGCAGGCAATATAACCCTTTGAACAACATTAATGAAGGAAAATCTTTGTTCATGGAGAGTGGATTTGATTTTTGGAAACAGCCAAATGTCATCCATAACTAATCTTGGTGTTATTTGCTGGCTGCGACTAGGATGTGTGGGTGTGTGTGCACACATGCTGTGTATATGTGAGCAAATAATAATAGTAGTAGCAAATTCACATTGAGTGCTCTCTGTTTGCACCACTGTTCCAAGCATTATGTGTGTTAACTCATTTTATCCTCATTACAGCATTAGGAGGAAATAATATTACCATCCCCGTTTCACATATGAGGAAAGTGAAACGCAGAGAGGTTAGGTAACTTGCCTCGGAATACAGAGCTCATAAGGGAAAGAACTGAGATTCGAAGGGCTCCAGAGTCTGATCTTTTAACCTCATGCAGCCGAACAGTTATAAATGAGAGATCAAAACCGTACTGAGCAAGAGCATTTCTCCGAAAGCCTTATTTCCATCATTTGCATTTGAGGAACAAGTGACAAGCACTTTCCAAGGTTATAGTGAGGCTTTAAGAAGCATTCACCCATGCAAGTGCTTACACTCTCACTAGCCCATGGGAAGGGCCTGGCATTTCTAAATCACTTCATTCTCATCTCAGTCATTATGTCGCTTGGTCGTATGGAAATCCCAAGTGTGATCTGATCTTTAGGTCAGGACCACACGAATACGCATAACCCACGGTCTCCTCAATGCTGTGGTCACTGACATTCACAACCACAACACAGACCACGCTCTGTAATGCCAATCTACCAGGATGGTATTTTCTGATCCCAAAATGATAATTTATGTCATATAAGTGCATGAGCAGTTTGAGGGGTGATGGAGCAGTATACTCAACATGCGGGATCTTCCAGACAACCCAAGGCATATGACCAATGAAATTCAGTATTTTTAACAATGTGTTGGGTTCCTACTATGCTAACTGTAGGGGAATCCAGGAGGAATACAAAACAATCCTCAAGTCTTAACCTTAAATAGATGCCCACCTCCAGAACAGAATTCTAAAAGTTTCTAAAATGTACTATAAGATAAAAATGGTTAGGGAAATGCTGGTCTTCACAAAACCTGCTTCTTTCTTGGAGGACCTCTTTTATATCCAGGAAATTAAGAAAGATATACAGATTTTCCAAATAAATTCCAGCATGGAGTTCATTTTATCCAGAGCCTCTGGTAGGGATTGGGTTCAGTAACCACACTAGAAACCATGAAGTAAAACGCTACTGTGAGACTGGGCAGTATGAATTGAGTCCTCAGATACTAGAAGAATTGTATAATAACAAGGACAACAACAAAGCTACAAAAAGCTCTCTCGTCTATGACTTACCATCATAGTCCTTTAACCCTCCAAGTGGATATAAGAATGTCTGTCCTGTCCAATTTATAGTTTTTGTGAATATAAGTAGGACAACAAATATGAGCATACCTTCTAAACTCCACTTTAAGAGTGTTGTTTATTTTATTATCTGTAACGGAGCAATTCCATCTGTTAATGACTCCATGAATGAGACCAATGAGGTGCTAGAAGAGCTGAACTTAAAGAGTTCACCTCAGTCATTTACTCCAACTCTAGCAAAGGAACAATAAAAAAAAGTGTTTGAAATGGCCATTAAGTCCAGGGCCTTCCAAGGAGGCTGAGGCTAGAAGTGGTGGTGAGTGACCAAACTCACACTCCTCGCTGAAGGGCCTGCGTCTTCCCAGCCTGCGTGTGGTCCCATCCCCAGCAATCAAAGTACTGGACAGATGTTGGTCAAGGTCTCCTGCCCTGAGCATTTCCTTTGGACCGGGTTCTCAGGTCATTACTTACCCATGCTAAGTGTGGTCCCTGTTTGTCTATCGAAATCAAGATTCTGGGAATAGATCCCCAGTGCCTGAAACCAGCATCAAATTCCCAGTGTCTCCAGAATCATGAAGACTGGGAGACTTATTGGAAATGCATTAAAATGCTAATGGTTAATATTTTGGAGCCAACTTTATTAGACAGAGCATTGAACCATGGAATCTTAAAAATTCAGAAACAAAGTACTGGAAGGGAGTATCCCAAACTGCATAGTTTTAAATGTCTCCTGTGGAGGTCTGTGGCTCACACCGCTTTCCAAAGAGGATTCTATACTCTGTTGAACAAGCACCTCTTTTAACAGTCTTCCCATAGAAAATCTTAAAGCAATCATGCCCTTCAGATTCATGTATTTTAGTCAATTTGAAAGTAATAAATGTTAAAATTTAACTATTGAAAAAGGATACACTTGATTATTTTTGAATAATTATTGAAATATTTAGCAATATTTCAATACAGTATAGACAGAGCCAACTTTATCATGTGTACCTCTTATTTTAGAACCCATGACAGAAACATCTGCCAGGTCTTAATCCCAAAGATATAGAGGCATTCATTATTTGAACAACTGGAATGTTTTTTTTTATCCTATGGATACTATAAACTAAAGACATGGGAAAATTGTTCTCTTGGCTCTGGCTATTAGTAAGATTCTAAATTTACAGACCAACTCTGCTATCCGCACACGCTAGACACAAAGGGGTGCCAACCTTCCCCCAACTTCATTCTAGTTTGCCACTTGTGTTTTCTTCCGTTAAACTGAAAGTGAGTCACCTTAAGTCATTTGTGAAGCGAGGTAAACCAAGAGATAGATTACTGATAGACAGACAGACAGAAAGAAATGTAGAGGATAGACAGACAAGCACAATTCTCCTAAATCAAGAGTGCTGTCATTAACGGCATGTAAAAAACAGTACAAAATTATTCAGGATTGAAAGATGATGGTATTTAAATATCCAAAGAGTATTTTTTGAACAAAAGAAAATAATATTTTCTGTGGGAATTATTTTCTGTGATTGAAAACAAGGTTAAGGAGAATAACCACCTGAAGAGTGGCTCGTGCACATGAGAATGCTTCACAAGAGTAGCTTATCAACATGGTCAGACACAATAATGATTACAGCCCAGGGAAGTAAATAAAGCAAACTATTAGCTCAGGAAATCTATTAAAGGCACAGGATCTTAAAACACCCCAGGCAATGAAACATTAACAGACTTGGGCAAATGGAAAGCTATCTACCCTCCTCCTCAGCTTGCTCAAGACAGACATCTTATAACAGGCCACAAGACAGACTATGGGAAACTATTGCATCTAGAAGACAGAGGCAAATTGCAATGGTCTATTCACTTGGCAACGTTTACATTTCAAGGGGCTTAACTACATTTAGGGGCAGCTAAATGGAGAATGTTTCAGGGCTGCTGTCCAAAGCAATGACTAATCCCCATTCAGGAGTAGAACGTGCTTGAGTTTCACGTGTACTAAGAGTCACAGAACTTCAGTGCTGGGGGAGGCCTGCAAAGCTTTCCTGAACCCAGCCTTGAGTGGCTGAGAAGGGCCCCCTGGAGACACCCTGTGCGGAGAAGACTCTCCCCGCAGGTGGCTGGGAGAGGTGGTGGAGGGTACAGCAGTGGCTGTCAGAGGCAGCAGGGAGGGAGCACGGGGACACTTGCAGCACACTTGCTACTCTGTTTCTAGTTCAGGCCCCTCATTGGACAGAGGAGGAAACTGAGACATTCAGAGAGGAAGGGATTTGATCAAAGTCACATGGTCCCACAGCCCCCTGTCCAGTAGCTTCCTGATAGTCCCTGCCACAGCCAGATCACACACATTTTGCTGTAATTCTTCTAGATTTCATGAAGCTTACTGTGAAAACCGCAGCCTGTGCGAGGCAATGTGAACGCTGATCTGATTTTTCATCGTATGATGAGATCAAAGAGGACACAGATAAGTACGGCCGATGTACTATGCATAGTGTTTTGCAAAGGGTTTTTAGGCATTTTTTTGGAACTTGGATCTCTGAAAAATAATGTTTAGATGGCTAACTGAAAAGACAAAAACAAACAAATCAACCTACCAAGATGGGCAAGTAAAATACCTGACTTATAGTCCTTTGGCCATAAACATACTTTCCTGAAATAACAATGTGCTAAAGAGAAACTGTTTAAGAATCACAACTCAGAGGCCAGGGCTACTGCTGCCCAGAGCAGGGATTCACCCCGTTTTCAAGTTGTCCTTAACTTCAGGATGGTGTGGGTGGCTGGGGTCGCCTGCTGGAATAAGCCCCTTGGGATATGCTTCTTCCTTTCCATAATCTCCCCAGATGCTTTCTGCTGAGATCCTTCTTGCCAAGCTGCATTCTCATCTCCGGGACCCAGGGGAAGGCAAGGCAGGCTTCCAGGCCTTCTGCGACCTAATCAAACCCATGGGCATGATGCTGGTGTTGGAAGGCTCTCTCCCATTAACAGCAGTGAGTTAAAAGGCCTGCTCCACCCACATCATTCCTTTGCCCATTCTTTTCACTCATTTAGACCAGGAGTCAGCAAACTATGGTCCATGGACCAAATTGGATCCCTTCCTATTTTTGTTGAGTAGTTGCAACACAACCATAGGGCCCACAATGCCAAAAATATGAACTAGTCGGCCCTTTACAGAAAAAGTTTTCTGATCTCTGCCCTAGATCATTAATAAAGATAAATCTTTGGGCACTAGGTCTGAAGTGGTTTTATCCAGCTATCAAAGGGGCATCTTTAAGTAACTTCTTCACCATATTTAAAAAGAGGCTTCTGGGGTGAGAAACCTGCACAGATGTGGTGTACAGAAACCTGTCTAATAAGCATAGGTTTAAAAAGAAGTACAAAGGAAGAGGAGCACACAACCAAGAAGAGACACATAAGAGCAGGCATCTTCAAACTACGGCCCGCGGGCCACATGCAGGTGTTTTTGCCCATTTGTTTTTTTACTTCAAAATAAGATATGTGCAGTGCGCATAGGAATTTGTTCATAGCTTTTTTTAAACTATAGTCCGGCCCTCCAACGGTCTGAGGGACAGTGAACTGGCCCCCTGTTTAAAAAGTTTGAGGACCCCTGCATAAGAGGGATAATAAAAGCAATAGTTGCCTCCTATCATTACCTACTGCGTTTCTTCAATGAGCAGAATGAAACTGAAATTTAGTTGGACAAGGAAAACATCACAGAGATGAATCGAGAACCTCTAAAAGGTGGGGAGGTAAGTGGTCTCTGAGTCACTTAGGAGTGGGCTCCAGCCCAGCAGCACTTGCCTGAAAGGACACAGTAAACTTTAGGAAATCACAGAGAACACAGAAACAGGCTAAGAACGGTACACACAGCCCACGTCCAATTTTCACAAATTGGAAAAGAGTAAATTCCAAAACCGTCTCATTAGAAAGTCAAATTTTTAAGCCCTGGCAGAATCATTAAGAACAAACATCCCAGTGGAAAAAAATGCATAAATATCATAAATTGACAATTTTAAGAAATAGAAATAAATATGGTCAAAAAACACATGGCACAGTTCAACTTTGCTGGTAATGAGATAAAAACAAGTTAATAAAAGAGCAATGGGATTCTGTGTTTTCTCTACTGGAATGGCAAACATTTGCACAAATAACACATAAGACTGGCAAGAGTGCAGGAAATCAGGCCGTCGAGTCCATATGGAAACGCAGAGTGCTACAGACTTTGCTGGGCACCACGGCAACATCACTAATCTTGAAAACGTGTACACCCTGTCACCTGCAAGTTCACTGCTAGGAATTTAATCTAAGGAAATAACTACAAATAGGGATGTTCATCACAGTACTATTAGTAACAACTGAAATTTGATAAAGTCTAAACAAATAACTGTAACTGGTTATAAATCTTTGTACTATAGAATATTTTTCAGCCATTAAAATAACATTTAAAATGAGTTTATAAAACAGATGGGTATCAGTAACATAAACAAAATATACATGTATATATTTGTCACTGAATTTACAATTATAATAGACAGTATATTAAGAATTTTTTACATGTTTTCTTATCAGATCTTGACAACTCTGTTAAGTAAGCAAGTGGATAATAATGAGAAGGATAGCTAATATTTACTGACAACTTCCTCTATGCCAGGCACTTTGCCAAGCATCTTCTATAGATTATATCATTAAATCCTGACATCACCATATGAGGAAGGCACTATTATTAACCCCACTGTATAAATGCAGAAAAGCAGCCACAGAAAGTGCAAGAAATAGCCAGGATTTGAATACACACACACAAAAAAGCAATTCACTGAAGAGTTGAGCTTTTAACCACTATAACATACCCTTAAGGTACAA
Organism: Cheirogaleus medius; assembly: GCA_008086735.1. Classification (NCBI taxonomy): domain Eukaryota; kingdom Metazoa; phylum Chordata; class Mammalia; order Primates; family Cheirogaleidae; genus Cheirogaleus; species Cheirogaleus medius. Next base: position 20,143,642 of record VBSM01000949.1, on the reverse strand, counting down.
TTATTTCTTCCTGAGACGAATGGGTGGATAGATAGATGGAAAGGTGGAAGGACAGATGGATAGAAGGAAGAAAGGAAAAAAGGCAGGCAGGATGGATGGATGGAGAGATAAAAGGGTGAATACATGAAGGGATACATGGGTATAAGGACGAAATGTGTCAGGAAAAAAAATAATACTGGCTATTTTTTAGTGGTTTTTTTATGATTTTATTTTTTCCTTTATGCTTTTTCAGGAATAGCCAAATTTTCTGCAATGTTTTGCTTCTGTAACCAGACTACAGGAGTATGTTTTACATTAAAATTAATTAGAGTGCAAAGCAAATATAGTGCTCAAAATGCTGCAGTCTTTATATCCATCTCTTGCAAAAGGGTGATTTAGTTCTAGGTTGAGCAAGAGCTGAACAACATCCCCTTCTATTGCTATATATAGTACCAGAAGAAAAATCCCAACACAGCCAAAACACAAAGCAGCCTCCTGAATATCACCCAAGAATCTGCGGGTAAGTCCAGCCAACTCAGAGGAAATGTGCAAATGGGATTTTCTTCCCAAAAGAAAGAGCTTTAGACTAAAGCCATAGTTGGCTAGAAAATAAAGATTTGAAGGAACTTTGGTTTTTTTCCACAGTTTTGTCTTTATGTTGTAAGTTGATGATTGAAAAAAAAAAAAATAACATGGCCACTGAAGTTTTCAAAGGATTTTCATCCAAACATTGGACAAGGCTGTACAATCTGAGAAAACAAAGTGGCCTAAGTCTTGTTGGCTGAGAAAAACCTGGAGATGCCTTTAAGTCTGAGCTGTTTCGAGTCCAATTGCATAACAGATAAATTGGGGCAGAGTTTAAATTTAACACGTTTATTTCGGCGATGACAGTTCTGAGCAAATGTTCCATTAGTGTTAACTTTAGGTGAGTCGAACATCTACAGCAAGAGACTCAGGAACCACCTTCTCCCTGACTCCTCTGGCTTCCCTCCTCTGTCCCTAGACTTACCTGCAGCGATGTAATGTGCCTCCGCGGACTTGAAAATTATGGGCACCAGGTGGACTACTATTAACTAAAATATCTTGCTTTGTTTGCTGCATCCGGCAACTGAGGGAGCCTCATTTTGTTACCTGTCATCTCTCCCAGTTAGAAGAGCTCTCTCCTCACCCCCGCGCCAGGGAGCCTCCCTTTCTCCACAGCACGCCTCTGCTGACTGACAGACCCATCTTATACCTGCAGGTTTCCTTCCCCTGGGAGTACAGGCTCTTAAAAGTGGCCTCTACTTTGAAAGTCTGTCAGCTACTAGAACACATCTGCATTGTGTTGGAAAGAAAGAAGGTAAGGAAAGAAACTTGGCGTGCATGTATTCCATCAACAGTGCTTGGACTTATTCTTTCAACAAATACCAGTATGGTATTCTACCATTGGTTTTCAGAGTTTTACTTATAGTAATTTATTTCATACACCCAAAAAACACCTATGAAGTGGGCATTATAATTATGCCCATTTTACAGATGAGGAAATGGGGGTGCCGGGAGGTTAAATAATTTGTCCACAATCACACAGCAAATCAGGGAGCCAAGATATGAACCCAAGCAGTTGGGCCCCAGACAGCGAGCTGTTCAACACTCTGTGGTGGTCATTAAGCCCCAGTGCTATCCTAGGCACAGAGTGAGGACTGGAGCATGTAGGGATGACCAAGATGGTCAACACCACGGACACACCTCCTCTTTGCTCTCTATGGACACCACAAAAAATACTAGAGGCCGCTCCATCCTAGGCATGCTCTCATTTAATCCTCACAGCAGTTCTGTGAGCAACAATTGAATTGATGAACCCCTGATACAGATAAGGAACTGAAATTTGTACTAAACATCGCACCTAAGAGGTGACAGAAAGATGTATACTGTCTAGACTAGCAGGTGACAAAGCATGGGCTCACTGTTGCAGTGTAGTCCTCATACCACCTGCATGGGAAGCAGCTGGGGTGTTTGATTAAAATGCAGATTCCTGTGCCCTACCCCCATCACGTTCTTTCCCAGCCCCTGGGCAAAGGGCCTGGCAACCTGCATTTGGCACAAGCTCCCCTGATCCCAGCCCAGGTTATTCTGACATATACTCAAGTTTGAGAATTTTGCCTACACCATGCTGCTTGCTTTCTCCTGCCACTAAATATGCTTGCAGTGATATGATGGTGATGATGATGATGATAATTAAAAACTAATACGGAAAGCACTTCACGTACAATAGCACGGATCAGGAAGGGACATTCCCCGCTTTCGTTTCTCAGAGCTGCGTAGTAGGTCATATTTTCCACGATGACACTGGCATGCATTTCAAGTCCTCTCATTTCTTACCCCTTAGCTTATACTTCTGAGTTTAATGGTGTGAAACCCCATTGTCAGAGCCTCAGGTGATGACATTCTATAAAATCCTGTCTCTTCAACACATAGAAGGTGATAATAAAACCCAGATAATTGAAATTAGTGAACTCTCTCATAGGACAGATCTTTTTAGACCTCTACATGTTAGAGGCACACTCTAGGATTTATTGAATCTTCACATTAAAGAGGTAGGCTTATACCTGCTTCTTTCATTTAAACAGCTCCATTAAAAAAATCAAAATATTCTTTTTCCTTCTAGTATCCCACGAAGGAGAGCGAGCATCACCCCCATCAGACAGAGCGAATAGAAAACAAAATGACTTGCTAAAAATCTTAATAAAAGTATTGATTTTTTAAAAAATTAAAGACCAGATTTTATATGTGCCTTTGGTTTTTTTTTTTTTTTTTTTTCAAAAAGGAAGGAGAAAGGGAAGGAAGAAACAAGGAAGGAAAGAAGTAAGAGTGGAAGGGAGGGAAGGACGGGGAAGGAACAAAGGAAGGAAACAAAAGAAAATACACATCACCCTCGGTCCCTCCACATATTTTCTCCACTGTGGTTAAAAAATGAGAGAACACCTTCCGGTCCACCAACACTACCCTGCAGAGGTGACCGTGGTTTACAGGTGGCTAGCTCCCCTGACCTCTGACCATGTCCAGGTTTTCCTGACATGCATATGCATGGGTCTGCAGTGCTGGTGGTCAGAGGCAGGAGAGGTGGAGACTAGGACCACACCACCTGGATTTGAACCCCAGTGATTTAGGAAGTAAGTGACTCTCAGTGTCTGGTTTCCATGTCTCTCAAAGGGGGTAATTCTAGAACCCTGTCTGGGAGGATTCCTGGTATGGCAGTTGGAACCTTGCAATAAGATTAGCACTTAGTATCATGTTAATGTCTTTGTGACACTTGTGTACCTTACTTTACACCATGGCAGTAACTCATAAAGAGAGAAGTGTGAATTGAATCACAATCTATTGACCTAAAAATTCCTGCTATTAAAAAGAACCTCTGATATGAATTAGACTGAGATGAAGACTTGTTAATGCCTACATTAATGCAAACATAGATACCTAAGTAGATACAAATATATAAATAATCACACATTAAAGTTAATAGCAGGATACTTGAAAGATAGAATTCCTAGAAGATAGAAATTATATTAAATTACAGAGTAAACAACACAGCAAGCACTGCCATGGAAGGTGGTAGTGGGTCCAGGGTGATTCCAGGTTCAGAAGGGGTGAAAGCTGGGAAGAGATGGGGGTGCCAGGGCCACAGACCAGGGGTTTTGCTACAGTACCACAAGGGGGACAGTCAGAGGGTCCTCGTCCTCACCCCGTGCCAGGTAACAACACGAGGAATGTGGTGTCTGTCTCCAATGGCAACTGTGACTATGGAAGCTGTCTCCATGGGCACCAGATGGCTTTAATTTCTACCTGTCTATAGTGGATTCTGCAAACTACCTGTCATATGCCTCCTCAGGATTGAAGGGCTGTTTCCCCAGTTCTGGGGACAGCCTTCAGACGTCAGTCCTCAATAAATTCCCTTGGCTAAAGACAGTCCTCTCTCAGGTCATGTCTCCTTCCCATGGCCCACATCCAACAACAGACCACCTGGGAGTTACAAAGCCGTGACTCCCTGGCCCCAACTGGGGACCCCTCTGAAGGGCCATCCTGGCTCCAGAGTTCCCTGAGAGACTGGATGAGCCTCTGGTGAGACTGTTTCAGAGCCCAGCCTTTCCTCTACTCAATCTTGCTTCCTCTCTCTCCCTCCCACAACTGCTGACCCCCTAAACACTCCCTAGTAAACTTCTTCCATACCAGTCTCCACCTCAAGGTTGGCTTTCTGGAGATCCCAAACCATGGCTTCCACAACGGAAGCTTGGAGCCCTGTGCAAGACGGCCCAGGGGGCAGACTGAAGCCTCCGCAGACCCAGACTCTTGCACAAAGCCTTGGATAAGCCCAGCCATCGATCACCCTTGGCTATGTGCCTTTCCAAACATATCAAACAAGAATAAAGAACAACAACAACAAAACACTGGCAACTGATGTTGGAAATAGTCAGGGCAACCACTAATTCCATTTGAAAGGGTCAACATAAACCCAGAGGGAAATCTGAAGAGGCACTGGACGGCAGAGCCTAATGCCTAAAGGCTTTAAAACATGTTCTCCCCAGACTTTAGCCACTGGATTTTCAAGGCCCCCGGTGTTGGGCATCATTCAATCTGATTTACAGATGTTGAAACTGAGGTTCTGAGCATGAACTCCCTCGTTCAAGGCCAGGAGTTGTATTGTATATAAATCTTCTGAAGGATGTTTTCTGCCTTGATATCGTAAAAGTAGAGTTGATCTTAATATCAATATTAGCCATGAAGAGCTGATCAACTATTAAAATTTATCATCTTATTGATGTGTAAGAGAAAAGGTATTAATTTACAATTATAAGATGCTTTTCACTGCAGAGGGCATGGCACGCTTGCTAATCAGGCACTGTTGGCCATGGATTTAGACTATTAGAGTAGCAACTGGCCGCCTTCAATCAACAAAGCAAGTGTTATCCATAACCAGGATGGACCTGGCAAAGGTCCAAAAACAAAGCAATTTGCTACTTTCTATTTCCCTAAATCCATCACCAAAATAACAGAGCAAATGCTCCTATTCAAATCACTTTTGTATATGCTCAGGCTGAACCGGATGAAAGCCCTTGGTGGGCCAAACGCTCAGTATCCACTTTAGTACCATCAATACATAAAGCGATCCACCCAGCCTGGTACTATGCAAATGCAGCAAGAGACATTTTAATAATAAACTAAAAACCTTCAAACCCCTCAGACAGGTACCTTGCTGAGAGCCAGTTTATAGGGTTAATAATTTGTTCAGGTAGGAGGAGAAAGAGGATGCTGCACTTGAGAAGCATGTACCTCTCATTGCAAAGTGGAAAATATCTAAGGTGACATGAAGAGGCTAGAAAAACGTGTATATATCATCAGGTATGTATCATTTGCTCACAGGGCTCAAAGTGAAGTCTGGGGGCCCATCATCAATGACATTAATGGATATAAATAACCACCATTTACTGCGCAGTGGCTGTGTGTCAGCCTCAGATTTACCTTCAGTATCTCTTTGAAAAGAAACTGAAGCTCAGAAAAGCTAAGACGCTGCCTCCAGGTTGCAGAGCTAGCAAGGGTTAGAGCTAGCATCCAAATCCAAGCATTCAGGCCCCAGAGCTGGGTGCTTGCCTGCCCCAATACTATGAGGACCAGAGCTGTGATGTCTGTAAGTGTGGGCACAGCCTGCTCAGATCTAGGCAAGGCTTGCTTCTCCCACTGGAGTATCGTGGAGCTGGTAGGAGCGGACTATGAGAAAGAGGAACAAACTGGAAGTACAGATCATGGATGTAGTTGGTCATGGTACAGGGCAGTGGGGACTGCATCAGCAAATGGGGCTTGAGGAAACAGGAACCCCTTGTAGCCTCAGAGATGTTGGGTGGCTCATGTAACATCGACAAGCCTGTTTGCTACCTCTTAAAATGCTCAGCATAATCAAACCTGATCTACTTTCAATATCTCAATGCCAGATATTCAAGAAAGGCATATTTGCTTTGGAGTGGTAAAAGATAAAAATATCTGGATTTTTCTGCTCAATTTACCTTATAACCTCCTGGAAATTTGTATGTTCCATAACAACTACTTGTGTCTCCTCCACTCCCTGTCGCTGGCCAGCATCCGTGCCTTGGACTCCACTCAAACCTTCCTAGTCCCTGAGAAATTCTGGCCAAGACAGGCAAGCTACCAGAGGCCCCAACCCACAGGCGGAGCTCTGGAATAAATCTCCCTGCTCTCAACTCCTGCGAGTTTGTAGAGGGGGCTTCCCTCCTTCTTGTAAGCCTGGCTTTATTCTCAAGTAACAGAGACAATCTCCCTGAGATGTATCTTTGTGCCTTTCTCTTCAGTTTTTCCTAGTTGACCTCTCCCCTCTTTAGCCAGAGGCATCTGCTGCCTTAGGGAGGATTAGGAGCAAAGAGAGTGAAAGATTCAATATTCAACCTAAAGACTTTGGTGAAACACAAGTCTTGAAAGCCGGGGCTTACTGAGCAAGAAAGGGGCTTTCTAATTTGCAAACATTTAACTATAAGCCTTGGGTAGAGGTAACTCAGGATTTCAGGGCTGGGAGGTTCCCACCTACCCTGAGACTCTTTTATTCTGGGTGACAGAGACTGGGGGATGCTGCTGGAGAGGGAGAGAGTGTGAAGTTTCCTGGGGTCTCCGAGAGTCTTGCTTCTGAGCCGGACTCCACAGCAATTATGCTAAATAAGGACGTTTTAAAGCTACACATATGTATTTTCAAACATGTCATTATATCTTATTTCCTATTAGCTCAGCAGAACGAGAAAAAAACATAAAAATATATTTCCACCTCCCCTTCTCCTCAAGAACCAAGGTACAAGTTGAGTCCCAGAGGCTCAGGTCTGCCTTAACCCCCAGGTGACTTGCACTTGCATGCCCAGGCTACTGGAAGTTTAAAAAAAAAATGGATAGAGGTGGGTGTGTGTGAAGTTCTACTGTTTAGGGAGAATGAGCTCATTTTAGACTGAGAAGGGGTTAGATTCTGGGGTATGTCTGCATGCCTTCTGGAACATTTACTGTACATTTCCACATTGTAAAGGTCCAAGGGGGCCTACAGTTAAAAAAAAATCAACCCCCAGCACTTCCCAAAATTATGTAACTTCAAAATGTGTTCCCCATATTGCATTCCTATTACCATTCTGTTACCAGCAGTGTTCCACAGACAGAAATTTGGGAAATTCTAGCTTAAAACAAATATAAACTAGTATGTACTGAGAACTGAGATCACCCACATCACCATGGCAGAGCTCTATAGTGCTTCAGAACAAGAACTGAGACCACCTGTGTCAACCTGACTTAATTGTTTTTCCATAGAAATCTTTGCCCAAGAAAGGCAAGACTCTATAAAAATTTCAATGCTTGTTTCAGAAAATTCATGCAGATCAATTTATCCGGGACAATAGTCTGCTCACCTAGACAAACAGCTCATTTATCAAACAATAACCTACTTATCAGACTTATGTCATTATCCTCATCTTGCTGTGTCTAACAATCCTAAATCAGTATGTCATGAACTTTATCCAATGCCAATCGATTTGCTACCTTAAATTACTTGGCCTATCCTTTCCGTACAAACCCTATGAATATCCAACTGACTTCCACCTTCTGAAAACCTGCTAAGCTTCTGTTAAGATAGTGTTCTCCATTATAGAAGTGAGTTCTAATAAATGTTTTGTTAGCACTAGTTTCCCAGTGATATTTTGGGAAGTTGTGCTTACTATGCAATATCTGAGCAGTTGGGCACATGCTTGAAATGTGGGGGCCTACGCAATGCTCGAGCGTGGCTTACACGCACCTTCCCCCATGGCCGGAACTCAGCACTGCCCAGGTCCCCAGCCTGCTCGGGCCACTCTCAGAACTTAGTCACTGTGCTGATGCCTCTGATTTTTCCTTGTTTCAGAAATGAGCTTCTAATTACTAGACCTATCTCCCAGACAGCAGAGTGGGCTCTTGACCCAACGCCAGGTCAGTCTGCTTCTCTACCACGAGTTTGAATACCAACCCGAACTGGAAGGTATTTGGAACTGAGCTACTCCTATAAAAGCATCCTAAGACCAAAAGTGTGGTCCACACACCAATGCCCAACCTATTGTGAAAGGGCCCATGACAAATAAGTACACAAATTGAAAACAATGTGATGGAATAATATTATACCTAGTAAATCTATCTTTTAAACAGCTTATATTTTATATGTCTTTGGTTTTTTTAAATTTTTTAAATAATTAATTTTTATTATAGTGTTAAGAAAAAATGTTTAAAACTTGAAAATAAGAGAAAATGTGGGTGTTATATTCTTTCAATGTCATATACAGGCAGTAACACATCCATTCAGGATTATTTAATTACCTCAGAAAATGTAATGTGTTCACCTTATTGCTTACTACTCATCGAAGGTTGCAGACTCATAAAATTACATGTTAATTTATAGATTTCTGTCTTGTAGAAATGCAAGTAATATTCAGTAGAAAAGGTAACCCCAGAGGTTAGTTATTTGTCCTGTAGGGCATTGACCAGTTTTATATGTAACCTAGAAAACTTGTTCTAACACTCCTTTACTATTAAATTGCTTACAAATACCTAGCTTCTCAAATGTTCTTTGAAGAATATTTATGATTTTGTTAGTTTCATTTTTAAATGCTGAGATGAATAAAATCTTTGATGTATTCATTTTATATTTGTATATGAGTCATGTTTTTAACTTTTTGAAAATTATATTTGACTTTTTTTTTTTTTACAGAAGTATCGGTCTGTGTTACTTTAAAGAAAAACAAAATGAAACAAATACAGTGCTTCACTATAAAAGTTTGAAAAGCACTGTCCTAACTCCGTCACTTCCCACTGCTCAAACCCTTGGAGGATGTCTAGTTTCTGTCCTTTCTGGGGCCTTGCCATTCAAGTCTTGAATGAACTTGTGACTACACAATTTCTTTCCATTTTAATTAAATACCGTTCTTGAAAGTCTTAAGTTAGTCAGGGTTTGTCAGAACCCTAAGTCACCAAATTGTAGTTGACAAAGGACTTTCTAACAGAGAACAATCCAACCTCTCCTTAGGGACAGAAATAGGCTATAAATATCACTAAAACATACCTGATCAAAACTGTGCATCATGAGAAGAAAAAGTTTGAATTGAGTTATCCCAAAAGCAAAACAGGCAACTTATGACATAAAACAAACAAACTTCATGTACACTTTTAGCTTGGGCCTTACTCATTATATTACAGAACTGCCTTGGTCTTACCCCCAAATGAACAAAACCCGGGGAGTATAATGGAAGCTGTCATGCACAAGACTCCATGCCTTTACCTGAGAGCTGTTGCTTCTCTCTCCCTTTTGAGTAGGGACAAGGGCCTGGTCCTGGCCGTGCCCTCCACGCCCCTTTGGACAGTAGGATTTGACCCCTGGCCACATGTCCCCATGAACATGAATCTGACGAGCCTAGTTGCTCCCTAATTTCAGCCCTCCCTATCCTTAGTCTCTTTCTTCTCTTCAGTACCTAGAACTTGATGCTGAGTCCCTTTCTTGCATTATTTATCCCCACTTACTCTCTCTGTTTTTAATTTGACAAACTTCCTTCCACTGAAAAATGCAGTGCTAACCATATTCCTTAGAGATTTTGACTCATATTTTGAAATGTTTTTTTAGGCACTAATTATTTCTTTCATGTTACTCAGAATCAGTGTTTCCTCATTTGGAATCCCCCTTCCTCCATGGAATTTAATGTATACATATGAAAATTAAAACCAGTTTTAGCTAAAAATAGATCCTGGAGGTCTTCAGAATCAGCTGACACGCACAGTTAAGAGGAACCTGGATGGCTGACAACTGTTTTGGCTTCAAGTGGAAAAGAAATAGGCTGGTGCAGCAGCTGGCCAGTTTCCAGGCGTGGCTGGCCAATACGTCATTTACCAAGTTGCTCACCAGTAGTAGAGGGGTTGGAGGGGGAGGCTGAGATACTATACTCTTCTGCCCCCAGAGATGGCTGGGATGTGAAGAAGCCAACCGAATGTCTTGACAGGATCGAGGTCTGCGACTTTACTTTTCAAGGGAATGTTGTCAAGAGTGCAGTCTGCAATTCTGAAGTCCAAGAAGCTCAGCATACCAAAAGTGTTTTCATAACTCATTTGGCAGCAAAATCCAAGCTGAACTGACGTGATGTTATTTGTGGTCTTTATTTATCCTGCTTAGGGTAAATATTCAGATGTTTTACTACTGAAATATCAATCTGTTTGTTATAGGGTGCTGCCCCAGACCACCCTCCCCGCCTTCCCCCCACCCTTGTGTAGTTGTGTGATACACAGCATAGGCAGCTTATTACCTTTCTAAAGTTCAGAACTCATCTGGACCTAAAATTGGGAGGAATCATTTCTCAATTTTTTTCAGGGAGCATGTTTTTAACATTTAGCCCGAAGAGACCAAGCATGAAGGAGAAGCAGTGCTGGTGAAGGAGACAGAGCACGCACACTTAAGACATGAAAATTCCGAAATGGGAGAGAGTGTCAGAGGAATTACAAAGACAATGTGCCTCTTTCACAGGAGAAGCTCTGTGTGTCATCTTTGATAAACGCCAGCACCCCAGCACTGCCCATTCAAACAACATCATCTGCAGAAATCCCCCACCCTGGCCTTTTAAATAATAAAATCAACCAACTTTTATATAGACTTAGCTTGTGACAGGCACTGTTCTAATCCCTTTGCATGAGCTATTTTATTTAATCCTTGCAATACTACCTCCATTTCACAGATGAAAATGAGGAGCTGAAAGGTTGAGGGACTAGAAACACCTCTCATTCTGAGTGACAGAGACAAGAAATACGGTTTGGGTGGCCATACCAACAGCCCTGTGAAGTTGCCAAGCCTGCTCTCAGAGGGAAAGACAGCAGCACTTCACTGTGGGGAGAAACTCCAACAGCAGATACAGCCTTTCATGTGGAAAGACCATGAGCTGTGGAATCAAAAGATCATAGCACTTTGTCCACCCTTGGCACGTCTTGTGAGATCTTGACTCTTTAATCAACCTTTAAGCCCTCATTTTTAAAGGAGGGTTTATAATCCTGTTTTACAGGGCTGTTGAGATGATTGAGATGATAAAGTGGTAGCCCCCTCCTGGATCACAGTATCTCAAACAGAAAAACATGTTCCCATTTTAGGGCTTTTGCATGAGCTAGTCCCTCTGCTTACATGTGCACCTACCTGATCTTTACCTGGCTATTTCCTTCTCATAGTTCAGGTCTCAACTTCTCAGAGAAAACTTCTTCGACCCCCCATCCTACAGCAGCCGTGCGGAAATCTCTATCATATGACGTTGTCTAATTTCCTCACAGTACTTATCATCATCTTGTCATGGGCCATTTTCCTGTATTCTTAGGTGTTTATTCTGTTATAGCACACCTGTCTCTTTCTCTCTGCACTAGAATGAAAACTGCAGCACAGGAGAAACATTTTTTGATCTGGTTCAAAGCTTCATCCCTTGTACTTAGCCAGGGTCTAGCACAAAGTAGGTGACCACTCAATGTTTCTTGAATAATTCGCTAATTTTTTTTAATTATTTAATTTAATCTATAATTTAATAATTATAAGTACTTATTAAAAGGAAAAAACACAATATATGTCTTTTCCTTTCCTGTCCTCTCTTTCTATCTCCAGAAGGAGAATGTAAATTTGGTCAAATACAAAAATGCTTGGGGATGTTTCAACTGGCAAGTATTTGCACCTCTTGCCCATTTGCTCTCAAGCCAACAAAAATTTTCATGAAAATTAAAGTGAAAAGGACAGAGCAGGGGCTCAGCACCACAATTACTGGAATGTGCATAGATTTGATCTATTACAGAATAATAAGAACTTCTGCCTTCTCAAACTATTTAAAGCCATGCTTAATCTTTCCCCATTTATATTAATATTTTGATGTCTTACAACCCAATTCATGTAGTTCTAATAACTTAAATTAGGAGATGCCCCTGTAATATCCGTATGTTCCTACATTCTTAGTCCCTTAAAGAAAAACAGAAATAAAAAAGATTTATACCAGCTCCAGATCCATCTGAGTGAAGACACTCAACAGGTTGAAGAGTGAGGCCATATGGCAACACTTAGAATTTGACAGTCTTAATTAAGCAATCTGCTCACCAGCATCACCAGCAAGAAACCTGGCATGATGACTGTCCTTGTCCCCTGCCACCTAAAAGGCATTTCCATTTGTGTGTGTGCTGGGTTCTAAAAATTGTCTTGCATGGGACAGAGCCTGCAGTCATAGGATATTTGTACTGAAAGGGACCTTAGCAACGGAGCACAACACCCTCATGGCGGACTCTTGCTTTCTCCAGCACAGCATCATTCCCTTCCTTTAGGGGACAGCAGCTCCATTTCCCCACATGTGGCTGACGGTCTTCTCCAGCACCATGACTGTTTTAGGGATAGGCGCGTGACCCAAACCGGCTCAAGGAGAGTTAGTCATGAGATATTCACTGGAACACTTGGAAAACAGTTTTGTGTTGTGTTTTTCTCCACTAGCCTAAGTTGCTTGGCTGATAAAGGGCTGACCTTGGATTTGAACCCAGGCAGCCTTCCTCTGGGACCTATATTCTGGAGGGCCAAGACTGCTGAGATATTGGGAATTTCTAAAGTAAAATTCTCAATGTTAATGACAAATTCCTTTTGTTAAACACCTCGGATTCCCACCCTGAGCAGTCAAACAGGACATATTTGTCGTGTAAATTTAGCCCACAGGCCGAGAATGTGCTACTTCTAGTCTATTTCTTTCATTCTACTGATAAGAAAATTTATGCCGAGAGAGCTTCACCTGCCTTCATGTTTCCTCATCTGTCACTCCATTACTTCTTATGTTTCCCATTCTTCAAAGCACAAGTTAGGATCCAAATCCAATGAAAGGATCCCTAAGCATTTTATTATATCTCTCCCTGATGTGTAGATGCGTTCATTTTCTATCCTACAATCATTTTTTATTATATTACTTCACATTTATGAGGTAGTTAGTATAATGCATTTATGATGTTCCTAATAAATATTAATTGACTGATTACTACATTGTTACAAATATGTTGGTGGGAGGGAAGGGCAAACTTGTAAAAACATTACATTCCTACAGAGCTCTGTGTAAATATAGAAAAAATTCTTATTAATATAAATAGGAGTTAGCATTCTGGCCCAAAGTATAATCAGCTTCATAATGATAGAGTGAATTGGATGGCACCAGAGTAATTTTCCCTGGCATATCACAACAGCTTAAAACAAATACACTGCTTGAAACCCCAACCTTGTTCAGCTTCTACCCAGACTGCAGTCCAGGTGACATTAAAATTTCACTAATCAGCTAATCAATCTCCCACCCTGAAAGTAAATACAAGATAGTAGTATGAAGGATGACCAGAAAATGGAAAGGAAATTATCATTGTTATTTTTAAAAATCACACACACAAAAAATGAAAGCAAAAAGACCTAGAAAGTTCTCAAGATAGAGAAAAGAGACAGGCAAAAGCCTAAGTAAGCCTGAACTCAGCAAACAGGCATTTCTCTACCTGCCAGGTTGGAGAGTTCATCCATTTATTACCATCCAAATGAAATCTTTTCAGCAGGGTCAAAAGGGCCTTTGTTTTGACATTTAATTCACTGGCAATGTATTTCCTGCGTTAGGATGCAAAACACCTCTCACACTGCTTTTTCATTAATTGCCTTCATTTTTCAAGTTCCCTGTTTGATTTACAGTCAATTAAAAACACCCTCAAAAGCCATGACTCATGTATGTTAAGTACAAATATGATTAATGCGATTCCATGTGCTCCATGGAGGGCCTGACTGCTAACCAAGGTCAGTGTCGTGGTGGCAGGACCGAGCAATGTCTTGGTGAAAGGAATTCATGGAGAGGGCAGAAAGCCAGAAGCAAGGGTCATGGATGATCTGGCCCTGGGTCTACCCAAAACAAGAAAAAAGAACTTGTTTTTCTATAGTACAGAGAAAGGATGAATTTGACTATGAACAGCAAGAAATATGCAGCAGAAGTTCTCTCTCTCTGTGTCATTCAGGTTGATGAGAGTGATGGGAAAATTAAGTGGCAAATTGCCTTGATATATTACCACCAATACCAAGAAAAACTAAGAGGTACTAGACCAGAGAACTTTGGATAAAAGCCAGGGTCCTGGAATCTCAGGTCCAAATCTTGATGCCACAATAATAAGCAATAGAACCTTGCGTACATTGTTCACCTAGCTCAGCCTTAGGTGTCCTCACCTATGTAATGGGCATATGGGAATATCTTTCTCCTAAGGGCTATTGTGAGGTTTCAGGGGGTCCTCAACGCTTAGGGAGCACACAGCAAATGTCAACTATCAAGGCCAAGGATGCTGCACTGTTTGGCACTGGTGGAACCTTGCCTGTGACTATCTGCTCCTGATTGTGTGCACACTTGTCATATTTTTCTAGAAATGCTCTCTTCTTTCAGCATTGGCATATAGCCCTTCATGAGAAAGTCTCCTAAGAATTATCTATGCCTCTCCAGAAAAATTAACATACTGAAATTTCAGAAGAATATTAGACAAGTCAGGAGCAATAAGAGCAACATCAACCTAATGCTTTAGATCAGTGGCTTTCACCAAAAGGAGGCATTTGGTGTATTTTTCACAAAGCAAAACTTATTCAAAGAACTACCTTTTCTTCTGTAATTGGTCTTTACTTTTTTTTGTTTGTTTTTTGATGCCAAGTGACCTTTTAAAAGAAAACTCTGGGCAAAGTAAACAGTATTTTCCCTCCCTCCTTCATTTACTTATTTTTTTCATATCCAGGTTTAGCAAAATTTTAAAAAATATGCTCTTTTCAATCCAAGATTTTAAAAAAAATGTTCTACAGGCCCATGAATTTCAAATGTTCTAGAATTGCTGCTTTAGATGCTTGTTCATTTCTTCAGATTTTTCATGGCCAACATGGTTCATCTTCTTTAAAGCTAGGTTCAGATGGCCATTATAAGGAAACTGGATCTAAGGTCTATAAATGAAAGGAATGACAATAATAACAATAACAACAATGATGGCAATGACGATGGTAGTAATGATAGCAGCTTCCATTTATTCATGACTATGTTCTAAGGATGTTTTCCCTCAGTTGATGCATGAGCTCTAGAAGCAGGGTCTGCCATTATCCTTACAGACACTAGATAATTCAAACTTGGAGGATTCAGATAACTCACTCATGATCACACAGATAACATATGACTGCGTGGGTGTTTGAACACTAGTTGATCTGAGTTTAAAACTGTGTGATCGTAACCACAATATTATAATCACTACGAGGAAGCAACCGAGTCTACATTTATTAGAACCATCAGAAGACAAGGTTCCTCCCCTGGGTGTTTCCAAGAGGGAGCAGAAAAGCAGCTACCGTTGCTCAGGGAGAAGCATCCTTTACTGAGAAAAGCAGGACGCAGTCACAGGTGCACAACTGAAACTGCTCAAACTAACCAACTCCATTCTACATAGGCCCTGGTTACTTTGAGGCAGCTACCTCCTTTGTGGTCTATTTTTTATCTCTTTCAGGAGTCTCTTTTTTACGTGGGCAACATCATTTTGTTATGATCTGTATAGAGATTGTGATCAGGCACCAATACTCACGTGTTCCTCTACATTTTCCCAGCCTCTCTTGCAGTTAGATTGGCTACATGACTAGGTCCGCTAACAGAATGTGAGTAGAAATAATACTTTTGAGCTGAAGTAGTTAAGCATCTTGGGTACACTCCCCACATTCTTTCTTGTTCCGCTGTCTACCAGCTCAGTGACAGAGGATGCTGGAAGCCACAAGATGGCAGGACCAAGCTGGCAGTAGCCTGCGTCCTCAGGTTCCCACGTGCAGGGCAGACTCTTGGAGAAGAGTTCCCCAAGGGAGCAGCTTGACCTACATCTGCATGATTTGAGTGAGAAATAAACCTTTACTGTTAGGTCACTATGGTTGTGTGATACCACAGCATAGCCTAGCCTGTTCTAACTCATACAGGTTCTTTATGAAAAGCATGATTATACAGGTTGTATTGTAGGTTAACTTAGGTGTGGCAATTTGTGTGTGTGCGTGTTGGTGGGTGTGTGGGTGTGGCCCAATAGGAGTGTCCCATAAAGAATGAGCAAAGGGAAAGAAAAATGTAGTCCAAATAGTGGCTGGTTGGCCAATGGGGTCTTCTTTCTGGACACCGGAGGCTGGAGACATCCTCCACTAATATAGGCTGAAAGGGCATGAGTATGGTTTCCCCTAGTGAACCCAAAGATGATTACAGATCCTTCCATATTCCGGGAAGGTTTGTCTGAGCTGATGGGGGCAGAGTAGAATATTCTGTTTTAGAATTTTGCAGAACATAATATAGTCAGGGTTCGTCACTTGGCATTTTCCCACCCCAGCTGGGTGGCTGGTCGGTTGTCCAGGCCTGCTATTCTTCTAAGCCTGAGGGGTCTTCTATTCTGGGTATCAGCTGACAGGCTGTAACCAGGGTTGCTGTCCAACTCTAGTGGTACCAAGAACACAGCTACCAGAATCACATGATTTTCATGTTTCAGGAGAAGCAAGAGGTACTACATCAGGCAATTTGAGGGATTTCTGGATGCCAGGCCTACAGAGAACCCCTCCCACAAACCCTTTACAGATTCCTCCCTGAGTCTAAACACCTTGAAGGGATGTCTTCTTTCTGAATTGCTGCCTTCTTTTTTTTTTCCAAGTCATCATCTGCAAGTGGAGTTGCTGTCTTCTAAAACTGTCTTCTCCTTTTTTCTTATATGTCTCATTGAAAAATGGGAATAACCATATCTTCCTAGCTAAACTTTCAAGAGTGAGATGAAGCCAAGAAAGTTTTGCCCAAGTTATCATGAGTTGGGGGTTTTGTATCATGCTGTGAAAGATAAAATGAAAGCACTCCCCTGGTTACATTAGAAGAAATAGTGGAATCCTATGTTTTGATCCTAGCAGCTTGTTGAAAAATGGCCCTTTAAAGTCGAAAGCAAGTGTAGTTAGTGGAAAGGAGAGTAGAATAAAGAGTTATTTGGATGTGAAGAAAATAAAAGGCTTTAGAACAGCTGAGAGAAAGATGTATTGGAGTGAACAGTGAATAAAATATTAGGGAAATAAAAGGAGTGAAAGTGACCATTAGTAACAGTTAAAGTAGAAAGAGATAAGTCATTGAAAATTGAAGAAGAAAATGAAAAAGGATAAAAAGAAATGTTACTGTCTGAACAAAGATACCAGGAAGCCATCTACAGAATAAACATTTCATATAAGCTGCTAAAAGCTGAACACAGAATTGGTTGGGTACAAGTCTAGAGTATGAGTAGATATACTCTACCTGTCAGGTAAAGAGACAACACTTTCAGACAACTTTACAGAATGTTGAAGAGTGTAGATGTGAACTGATTGATTAGGCTGTGTTTATACTTTCTGCAACACAAAACTTCACAATGACTGGTAACCAAAGCTCTTAAATATTGCAAAGATAAAGGAAAAATGTAAAATGCAAGTGCTATAACACTACTAACCTAGTTTCTTTTAACCTTGATTATTACTGATGACATCAACTTATATTTATAGGTCACTAAATTATCCCTAACCATTTCCTGGATGTCTGTTATCTGAGCATTTTTAAACTTCCTAGTTCTGTTTGATTCTTTTCATTTTTCATTTAGATGTTACCTTTGGGTCATTAGAGTCTTCATTCTGAAAGCACAAGCCACATCAGTTGCTTGTTTAATCACATTTTTCAGAGATAGGTTTTGTGTTGAACCGTAAGGAAATGCACACAAGAAACAGAGAATAAGAGAGAAAGGAGGGAGAGGTGGGGGAGGGAAGAAGGAAGGGGGGAGAGAGACAGATTACCTTAAAGTGGTTGTTGAAAAAGTAGCAAAGTCCATTCAACATTTTGGGATTTTTATTTCCTTTTGCAAGTGGAATAGAGCAAAGCATTGCTACTACTATAGTATTTTTGGAAATCCACTTTTTCCAAAACAACATTCAATAGCCATTCTCAACCATTTGAAAACTTTCTTCTTCATTTAGGCACAATTAACCTTACCTGCAGGTCTATACTCATAACAACCTACCTTCATTGCTTTGAGACAAACTTAAAAGTACCTAACCTGATCTGTTCTTTGTATTTTGTACAAATATAGATGGACATATGGTTTTACTAAGAGGGGCTAATCAAATTTTGCTGACCCAACAACTCATACACAAGCATAAAATCTTAAATGTCCTCAATTCTCGTATCACTGACTTTTCCTGAATGTGCTTATCATTGATAATCAACCCAGTCCCATTTAGCATTTACTAGCTTACACAGAACCAACAACCATAACCTACTTAATTACTTAGGGGATTAAACACACACACACACAGAGACACATACAAAACTGTGATATTGGAATGTACAGTATGGCCTAGTTTAAATTAAAAAGATCCCCCAAAGTATGATTGTTTCCAGCTTCTCAGCAGTGAATTAAAAGCTGTTTGGTGTCGTGAAGATTACAGAAGCAATCACATTTATGGGCCTGCTTTGCATACCAACTCTATTAATTTCCATACTCAGGGTGGCTTCGCATTTCCAAGCATGTTAACATAGATGCCATTTGGGATAATCACTTGGAAAAAAAGAAAAGAGAGAAAGGAAGAGAGAGAGGAGAAGTGAGGAAGAGAGGAGAGCCAGAAAAATGGTTGTCACTAATCAAGTTCTGCTTGAAATATATTGATTCTGATAAATACAAAAATCAAAAGACAAATGAAGGTTCCTGATGGCCTGACCCAGGAGTCATACTCAGATCAAATTAACAGGAAGTCACATATTGGAATTCACTTATTGTGCCAGTCCTGTACCTTGTCATTACAGACTCTAATTATTGAAATGATTTCATTGACGTAATTGCCTCAAGATGTGCATGGGCTTCACCTTGGACAGCTCCCTTGATGCTCAACAGTGCATCTTCATTATTGTGTTTCTTTCAACTCTTAAAATGTGTCCCAGCTTCACAGAATAATCCAATCAAGCAGGCTATTTCTTTCTTTTCTTCTTTTCTTTGAACATAACAGCCACATACACAGAAATGAAGGAATATGGCTAGCCTGGAAGGCAAACCCAAGACCAGAAGGGCAAATGTGGAATCACCTTCCTTAAAAAGACCTTAGAGCATCTGACCAAATTAGATCACTGTTTTCATATCATTCATTCCCAAGTGTTAAAGAATGGTGCTTGAGAGCCTAAAAGTAAATGATTATTTTCTTAATATCAGTTTTAAATGTTATTGTGCTAAAACTGTGCTTGTTATGCATTTAGCAATGTAACCTGTGACCTCATAAAGATAAAATAATATAATACTGGCATTAAAAATAGAAAGATATCATAACCACAGATCTGAGAGATGAATATTTTAAGGAAATCAATTGGATTTGGGGGAATTTGTGTTTAATCCACAGAATAACCAGTTGGGCTTTTAAAATCATTCTAAAGACCATCTTATTAGCCTTAAGAATCAGTGTTTTTGATTCCTAAGTCTAAGAATTCCCAGAAGCCAATATCATATTCTCACCATTATTTTGATCTAATGCTATGTATGGGAAACTAAAGGTAGAACAGAAATCTCCAGGAAAGTAATGATTTTGCTCTTGGGGGTCTGCCCAGGGAAAATGGATTTCATTTCCATTGAATAGTGTAGAACTCACGTTGGAGGCTGACAGCCTCCTTTGCTGGGAGCAGTCTGGAAATGTTCACTTATGATAAGATCCCAAAAAGAGATATTACCGCCCTATTAACCTCTAAGCTGGCAAGGCCCTAATTCAAGAGCTTCCACCCTGAGTCAAGCAGTGATGTAAGAAAAATAATCAGGAAACACTTAGTTTAGGAAATACCACATGCTGAGACACATTCTTAGACATTAGTAAAATCAAATGTGAGAATAGGCCAAAAGTATCTTCAAGTGACACTGCTTACGGTTTAGAATTGACTGGTCCTCAATGAATTCAGCTGGCTGATTGATATGGAACACTTTCTGCTGAAATCCAGGAGTGCAGTCCAAATCTTCTGCAGATGTTAGCAGCAGCACCTAAGAAAAACCAAAGCCATCAATATTTTAATAGCAGTATATGTGTTTGCCCTGCTAACTTTCACCAAATCTGTGACTTTTAGAAATGAGCTGAGGTTTTAATTTCATTTCCCAAATGAAGAGGTAAGTTGATACTTCTCCTATGGCTGCCAACAATTCGTTTTGGCAATGAGATTTGGAAAACGCACAAATGGGAACAGCTGCTGCAGTTTCCATTAAGTTGCAGTTAAAGAAATAACTTCATCAGATTTTTACACCTGCTAAGATTCTCACCATAGTTTCCATGTGTGAAATTTTATTACAGAAACTGTCAATTTCCTATGGTGCCTAAGCTAAAACCAACTTCATTTTCATACATGGAAAGGAGCCTTGTCATCTATGAAGAGGAAGAAAAAGAAAATGGAACTATTTTGATGTGAAGTTACTTCTAAAAGGAATTCACGGCCCATTAGACCTTCACCATGGCTCAATATGGTGGCCATGAGTCACAGGTGGGTCTGAGCACTTAAAATGTAGCTGTCTACAGATTCTTTTGTTCCTTCTCCACTCCCACTACTACTTCACTTGACCAGCCTAGAAAAAGAAAAAAAAAAAAGTAGCTGTCTGAGATGTTGTAGGTACAAATTAGATTTTGATGATGATGAAATAAGAAAAACAATCTGAAATATCTAATAATTTTATATTAATTACATGTTGAAATAATATTTTATATATGGGGCAAACTAAACACAAGTGCTATTAAAATTAATTTCACCAGTTTCTTGTTCTTTTTATAAATTTGGCTACTAGAAAATTTAAAATCTACAATTGTTTCCCAAGGCCCTCAAATTCTTAAGACAATTCACCCAGTGGTCAAAAAATTAGGTTAGATGCTTTGGAACATAAAAGTATGTGACACCCTCCTGGGCAAGGTATAACTTAGCAAAAATAAGAAATGGTCTTAAGATTTAGTAGGCAAAGACTTTAAACGCCATTAAGATAGTGATCGCCTCTTCCCCACTGGTTCCAGGGCATCTGCCACACACTGGCACAGAGAAGATGCTCCATTACATGTAATGAATGACAGCAAACATTTCTGAGCCCTTATTACATGGCCGTCACTGTGTCAAACCCACTATATGCATAATCTCATTTAATCACAGAAGCCCTACTAAGCATGTACTATTAATATATTAAAAGATATATTTTACAGAGGACAGACGTGGCATTCTGGAGAGGTTAATAAGCTTATCCAAGACCACAGTTAGGATGGGTGGAGTCAGAATTCAAATCTGGGCTTAAGTGTCTTCTGCTTTGGCACACTGCCACAGCTCTGCTTGTTCCCCTCAGAGGGCAAGGCTTTGTGGGTTTTGCCCTGAGATATTACTCTCAAACTTGTGGAAAGCAAGGTGTCCAAAGAGAGTGTTTGGAAGTTACCATCACTCCAGGAGCAGCCTTTGACCAATAACCACCAGGAATTGGTGTGTGAATACCCAGACCCCTCACCTTTCAGGTGAGATGACTTGGAGGCATGAGTTCTGTCCCCCAGTTTCTGCCTGCAGTTCAGCTCCAATTGTCCAGCATGGTGTCTGGCTTGATAACTCACCCTTCATTAGCTGCCTTCTCTTCCTTGGCTCATTTCCTCATCCCCCATTGGTATTTTTCTGAACCCAAGTCCTACCACCATCCAAATAAACTACTTGCACTCAAATCCTCAACTCTGTCTGTTTTTAGAAAACCAGACTTTAATACCAGACCTCACACTCCAAACCACGAACACGGGCAGCTGAGGAAAATTCATTATCCTCTCCACCGGCAAACTCAAAGGAGTGTACAAAAGGTTGGAAGCTGTGGAACCAGGGCTTCTCTCTAAATACCAGCCCTCTGAAATGCACTGAACCCTGAGGAAGGAGAGCAAGAATCAATCTTAGGAGGTTCATGGTGTGGCCAGCCCGAGCAACATCAGAGAAATTGAAACAGGGGAATCATCACCCTGACCGACATCATCTCTCTCAAATCAAAGGGGGAAGAATGCTACAGCCCGGTGTCTGTGCTGTTCCGCTTGTGAAACTTTCCCTTGTCTTGAGGACAGGCTCTAGTTAAATCACTTCTGAAGCAATCATAACGCTGGCATCCCAAGTGGCACGCACACAGAATGCAGATTCAGGTCTCAGAATAATGTGCTGGCAATTTCACAAGCAGAAAATCTATTACTGGCCAACACTAATTTTGTTGAGCAGCAAATGGTCAAGGGTCGCCTCTAGGCACCCAGTGCCTACAATTATACAATAACCTTCTAATTGGCTAATTCTGCTCTCAAAACCCAGACCAGTAAACCCGGCAGCCCATCGGTATGAAAGGAGATGAAATTTCTCCCAGGAGACTGAAGGTAAAAATCCAGGACCGATGGAGAAAGAGCACAGTCAGTGATGAGGAGCACTACGCTATGCGTGAGATGATGTGTTCTCCATCTCTGATCATTTATGACTCAGGCTCTGTCCTGATTACTTGGCAGGGTCCATTCAGGGTCCCTCTGGAGTTATCAAGAAAAAAGAAATTTTTTTCCAGCTGCTGACCCTTAGGAAGGGTGGGAGTGGTGGGAGAATTCCCAAAGGCACAGTTTTGTCTTTACAAATTCTTGAGTCACTCCATCTATCAGTCAAAATTTAGGTTAAATGATTTGTAACATAAAAGTACACAGTGCCCTCCCAGGCAAAGGTGACTTAGTGAGGTAAGGACTAGTCAAATCACTCATTCATTTACTCCACCCCTCATGCAATATTCATTCAGTGACTCACAAATACTTATTAAACTCCTGGGATTCAGTGAGGACTTTGCTAGGCACTGTCCAGGAACAATTAGAAAAGGGCTGCACAGGATAAGTAGTCAAGTGTTAAATATTACTATGGTCTAGAAAGGAAGAGAGGCATTTAAAAAAATCATAATTTAATTAAAGTTAAAATTTAACTTGAACGGACAATGCAGGTCTCTCTGGGAACATGTAAACTTTGGGGGATAGAGTAGCCTAACCTTATCTAGGAGTATCAAGAAAGCAAATCCACAGAAGAGACATTTCTGCTGTCATCTCAACAGTAAGAATTAGCTCGGTACGTGGAGAGAAATATAGATTCATCTTTTTAACCAATACACTCCTTGCTTTGAATTCCTTTGTGGCTCTCTGGGTTTCATCGAATGCATCTCTGAAATTACAAAACTGCATTTAAAAAAGATTCCAGACTAATTTAGGGCTTCCCAAAAGTAGAATGTCTTACTGGCCAGTAGTGGTAGAACGTTCTAGTTACTGCTATTGCCCCCTGATTTCTTAGCAGTATCTGTGCCACTGATATCCACGCTTCAGTTTCAATCACACTAAATTTGATGGGGGATATAAAGCAGCACCCCCCATTGTTGTAAGGATTAGTACTTGGGCATTATTCCAAAACCAGGCAAGCCCTTCTCCAACATTATCAGATATTACACATATAAAGATACTGCCTGGACACACTTTTCCCCAAACCCTCTTTAACTTTTCCAGAATATATGCTATGAGCAACATTCCAAATTTCTCTTCAATGCCATGACAATAACAATCTTCCTATAAGGTCCTTCTGTCCATTTATGCATTGGCTAGCACCTCATACACAATAGGTAACCAATACACATGTGAAAGCACCAGCAATTATCAGTTCATGATCATCAAAGGATTTCTAGTATTTGAAAATTACAACCAGCCTGCTAAGAGAATGCACGCTTATAAGCATAGGTCTGAGCCACACTGGTTGAGTACGAATCCTGGTTCTACCAGTTACCAGCTGCATGGCCTTCTGTGTCTCAGTTTCCTCAGCTGTAAAATGAGAGTAATGATATTTTACAGATTGTGAGCATTAAGCGAGTTAATTATTGTAAAGAGCCTTAAGTAGTACCTGGTATGTAGTGATTGCTCAGTAAATGTCTGCTATTATTATTATTATTTATATACCAAGTTTAAACCCATATACCTGATTCACTAATATTCCTCAGGGCAGACATTGACAAACAGCACCAAAATATTACTTTTCTTGCTACTATACACTGCTCAGTACAGAGAC
Source organism: Cheirogaleus medius (assembly GCA_008086735.1). Taxonomy (NCBI): domain Eukaryota; kingdom Metazoa; phylum Chordata; class Mammalia; order Primates; family Cheirogaleidae; genus Cheirogaleus; species Cheirogaleus medius. The sequence goes on along the minus strand of VBSM01000949.1, from coordinate 20,119,520 downwards.
TGTGCTCAGAAGTATGCAAAGAGAAACAGCAGGGACCTGAGTCAGAGAGACGGTCAGGAGACATTTGCCTCTCGGGTCAGCTGCACGGCGAGAATATCAGCGCCTGTTGTAATTGAGTTGTGCTACCTTTGTAGGACACTAAGCATCCATTAAAGCGGCAGCTCAGAGATGTGTCCTCCACGCAAGTGCCACTGCCCTAAATTTATGCACAGAGAGCAAATCCTTACATCATCCTCTTTATACCTGGGTTCCCCTTTTAGCTTCCCTTTCTTTGCTGCAGCACAGAACTTTCTATCTTAAAAAGAAAGGGTTTATGTTTATCCTGACAGGTACTGATTCAAGAATATAGCCAACTTTGGAGTTTGCTTCCAGGGAAAGGATTCTTTTCTCTCTCCCAGACCGCAGGTTGCCAACTGGCAGCATATGGGATGGATGTGGCCAGCAGATGTGGTTAGTCTAGTCAGAGCACTCTGTCGTGAAGTTAAATTATCATGTTATATAGAGTGTGCCACTCCAAGCTGTCCTTGTCGGCACCACTCCCTATGTTATTGTTCCTGTTCACTTGACTTAAACACTCACCTGGCCATCTAGGCATCTGAGTTGGCAACCTATGGTTCAGTGTTTGGAAATAAGCTCTTGGAGGTAAGAACCCTCCTTGCTATTAATCTTTGGCTACTTGTCACAGTGGGACCTGTACCTTGTGCTGCTGGCTTCCTGTAATAATTTTGACCACAGGACTAAGCACTGGTCAATAGAATGAGGGTGAAAGAATGTTCCACTTCAAGATCTGGCCCCTGAGATGTCCTGAATTATATTCTCTTTTCTCCTGTTCATAAAAATAGAAAGGAAGGACTCCAAAGATGGTGGAGTCTTCCAATGGAGCCGAGTAGTCAGTCACTGCATTGAGGAGAGGTGCCCTGGAGAGCCACCCAGCAAGGAACATTCACATGACTCTGTGCGAAATCACTTAGATTCAAGGTTGTCATAGCAGCTAACATAGCTGACTCTATACTAAACATAAAAGGAACAAGAGCAAAAAGGTCTTCAATACCACTGACATCACAGATATGTCCCAGAGGCCAGTGAGAAATATTGGAAATAAAGAAAAGTTTAACACAACTCTCTTTAAAGTAGCCATAAATAAAAAGAGAGAAACTTCCTGCCACAAATAATTATCTCAACAAGCGGTGAACAACTTCAGATTGCATCTTCTCTTAGGCCCGCTCTAAAAAGGTATTTTCCAAACGAACTCACTCGTGTCTCCTGCCTCCTTGTTTTCCTTTCATTGACTCACTCTGCTTTTGGCTCTTAGTGTGGATGGCCAGTTACTTTATCCTTGCAACAAAATACCTCAGGTTTACTCTTGTCAAAGTCAGTCTACTAGAATCAGTTTGGAGGGTCTTAGATTGGCAGGGAAGAAAGGATACTATCCCTGACTTGTAGGATATAAAAATTTTATGGCAATGTATTTTGATTGATTCTTTATCCTGCTAAGGACCAAAAACCTAGAGTCCTAACAGGATTTAAAAAGGCACACTGCCTACAGGAAAAGCATGGAGAAAAGTAATACTTCTAAGGCACACATACACACATATGGACGTACTCACTGTAAGTATAAACTCATGTCATCCACACCCCTGCTGAGTCTGACCTCCTTTATATGTTCCTGTCATTTTATAGGCCCTGGAACACAGAACACCTGCCACCTCCTTGGCCATTAAGGTAACAGACACTTAGAAATTATTTTGTGATTCTTGGGAAATAAAGAAAGAGAATACTTTTACTTTGGTGAGTTCTGTTGTTGCTTTTATACAAAATTTGAAACCAATATCCTAGACATTATTTATAATAGAATGCTAACCAGCATCTTTTCCTCAAACTATTAATAGGGAAGCTGCATGTACTGGCACACCTTGGAGATACCCAGGTTCGATTCTAGACCTTGCAATAAAGCAAATATCACAGCTGGGTGCAGTGGCTCACCCCAGTAATCTTAACACTCTGGGAGACAGAGGCAGGAGTATTGCTTGAGCTCAGGAGTTTGAGACCAGCCTGAGAAAGAGTGAGACCCCGGCTCCACTAAAAAATAGAAAAATTAGCCGGTTGTCGTGGTGCGTGCCAGTAGTCCCAGCTACTCAGGAGGCTGAGGCAGGGGAATAGCTTGAGCCCAGGACTCTGAGGTTGCTGTGAGCTACGATGACAGCACTGAACTCTACCTGGGGCAATAGAACAAGACTCTGTTTCAAAAAAAAGAAATATCACAGTAAAGTGAGTCACATGGTCACATGAATATTTTCATATTGTGGTTTCCCTGTGTATATACAAGTTATTTTTACACTATACTATAGTCTATTAAGTGTGCAATAGGATTACATCTTTAAAAAACAGTGTGCATACCTTAATTAAAAATACTTTATTGTTAAAAAATGCTAATGATCATCTGAGTCTTCAGCAAGTCCATGTGGAGGCCTGCTGACTTATCACAGTGGTCTTCGTTTTAGTAATTGTTCAAGTTATGGGACATTTGATCTGCTATTATGACAGAGTCATTGTGTTCATTTTTTCATTAATTTCCTTAGTCAATGAAGTCACAATTTTTGTTTAAATAGAATTAACTCTTTACTATTAATATTCCAGGATTAGACAACTAGGCTCCAGTGGAAAACGTAAAAGGAAAAATACCATTTTTTAAGAATTTCAGTTAATGCACTGAGGAAGACTTGGCTTGCTGGCTGGCCCTTAGTAGAGACTAGAGGCTGTGCCTGCACAGAGTTGGTGGTATTTGTGCCTATTTATAAAATTTTGGGAATTAAATTAAAGGTACCAAATGTCAAATAAGACCTGCTTCCCTTAAGTCAGGCAAAGGAGCCCTGATGTGAGGTACTTCTGAGAGAGCCTTAGTAGTCCTAGGAAGTTTAAGTGGGCAAATAATAAATACCTCCCATGTGCCAGGCACTGGAAAACTTGTCTGGTCAACACACAAAACCCTGAATCCACAGAGACAACAGATAGGGATTTAGCAAATGAACAGGTTTGGCCTTTGAGGGTTCAGCCCACTAGAGGACAGCCCTGGTGGCTGAGTCCATCACCTCAGCGAGCCTCTGCTCTGAGCTGCTGCTGCCATGAGCAATTTCCTCAGTGCTCGGGCTTGCCCCACGGAGTGCCCTCAATCTCTTTACACTCTGCTTTGGGGCTTTCTCCTAGACTACAGGAGCTCGGTTAATGTGACGGCAAGCAGAGAAGGACAATGAGGAGGAGTTAATCCTCCTGGGACAGCCCTCAATCCAGAGGAAATGACAACTGGTTAAATGCCCCAACCTGCCTTTGTCCAGACGGACACCTCTGAGAGACATTCCATGTGCCTCTAGAGGTATGGGTGGACTAATGCCTGGCTGTCTGCAGTGGCGACCCCAATGATTCCTCATTATGCTGGCTCTCTCCCTCCTCCCCTGCCTTACCACCCTGCCCCTCACTGCTGCTTCCTGGGTCTCCTCCCAAAGAAAACTACCTGTGTCCAGTCCTCACCTGAGGTTCTGATTTTAGGAAACCATGACCCATGTACTATTTCACACTACCGCTGTAACAAAGTGACACGATTTTAGTAGCTAAAACAAATATTTTATTATCTTATAATTCTAAAGTCTATATTGGTCTATGGGGCTGTGCTCCTTCAGGGGAATCTGTTTTCTTTCACTTTCCAGCGAGGCTATCTGCATCCTTTCGCTCATGGCCTTCTTCCTCTGTCTTTTAAGCCAACAGCGCAGCATCTCCTCATCTGTTTCTCTCTCTCTTCTCCCACCATCATGGCATCTTCTGTTTCTAACTCTGGATCTTCCTACTTCCTTTTATAAGGGCTGGTGTGATTGTATCATGCTCACCTGAGTAATCTAGGTAACCTTCACACATTCTGGGAATTAGGATGTGAACATGTTAGGGGACCATGATTTAGCCTACCACAACCCATGGGGGAAAGGAACAGTTCTATAAATACAATTGCAGTCCACCACGCCAAGAGGGAGTCATTTCTGTGACTATCCACATTCTTGATGAAATTTACCTATGAAGTCAGGAAAGCCTAAATGAGGACCTCACTGATAGTGAATAGTTACATATCCAAGGCCTGCTGTTGTGTCAATTTAACAATTAGACTATGACCTTTTCTTGCTTAGAAATAATTATCAGATCTTACTTGGCCTATGCTGTGAAGTGGAACATTTTATTCCAACTGTGTAACTCTTAGCACTTTCCTCTCTGCCAGACATGAGACAAGATGTCAGATTTGTCATCACATGGGAAGGTTTTTATTAATTATCTTTCAGAGGCAAAGTCCTTTCTGTAATTTATTTTTTCACACCAGAAAAAATTCTTCTATTGAACTAAGTGTCTATCTTGTTAAATTGTTTTTTTTTTCTAATGGTTCTCACTCTGAAAAGTTCCAGAGGAAAAGAAAGAAACCAAGCAAAAACTGGTGTTGAAGGCAAGGAATTGTTTGTGTTAAGCGGGAAGCTGGATATCTCCCCCTGGGACAGAGTGTAAGAATATGCATCTTTTCTTTAAAATCTAACTGCTTAATATGCAGTTAAGGTATAAATTTGCCCAAATGTTTGTTTGCCTGAATCCAAAGAAATTGGAATCGTTGCTCTTTAGATGCCAATTAATCGTATTCTGAAGGACTCATTCAGAATGAGTGCCTTATTGAGTGCCTCCTATGAGTCAATGCCAAAACAGTAGACAAAAATTAGTAAGGCAAGGCCTCTGTCTTCAAGCAACACAGAACATAATAGGAAAGACTGACATGCAAATATCTCCTTTACAAACACAAATAAAAGTTTAAAAACAGAGTAAGTAATCTAGTAGAAACAGCAAAAAGGAGGGCATAATGAACTCAGTGCTCAGGGAGAGGTGAGTAAGGTTGGTAGAGAAAGCACCATTCTGGACAACAAGAATTTAGTTGATTTTGTTTGTGTATCCTCCTATTGCAAACAAAAGAAGATGCCCAGCATGAAGAACTACAAATAATGTTGGTCCTTGAACTCTCTCTTCTATGTAGCTACTGGTTACTACTAAAAAGGACTCAGTTGTCTCAAGGATGAGCTATACTGATGATTAAAAAATTCCTTGTTGTCTTTGATAACAATTTTATTTTCTAAAGGCAAGAATTTTTTAGAAGATAGGAACTAGAAGGTAACTTAATTCAATATGCAACTTTTTCTTTTGCTTTGTATTTTTAGAGTAGCAATCAAGATGATGATATAATGTCTTAGTGGAATGCAAGGTAGGCTCAGATTTAAAGGGAGAGACAGAGGGAGGAAGGTCTTCTAGCAGTGAGGGGTACCCAGTGGGATTCTGGTGTTTAACCATCAGCTCTCTAAGAAAGAAAGGCCTTGATTTATAATTTTGCAAGTTTCCATGGTGTAAGTACTCCTATCATGGTCAATTTCAAGCTACTAGTGAAATCACTGAATACAGAGTTGGATATTCAGAAGAGATGGGTACAATTGATTTTCATGATCCAAGCAGCTCCAGTAAAGGACTGGGTATGTCAGTTCCTAATTCTGGGTTGTTTGGGTGAAGAAATTGCCTGGATTTTTGTAGGGCCTTTATGAGTATGAACCACTATGACACAAAGTAGAGCTCCTCTCTTTCCCAGAGTGACATTTTGTAATGGGGGATATGTTACACTAACTTATGAGTTACTACTAATGGAGCAAAATGGGCCACCACAATTTGGTTTTATAGTAAGAGAAAATGCAATGAATCCTTGATTCGTGACCGTGTATTATTTAAATATTGCTTTTGATGTTTTATCCAGAGTCCTAGCTCAAACGATCAGAGATAATCCTGCCTTCTGACATAATTAGGGAGCTGCTGCTTTGCTAAGCTGGAGGATAATCAATTTGACCTTGAAAATTTGTCTGTAGTACCATACTAATGTTCTGAACACAGATTGTCAGCCACACTGGCGTCTCCCAAGATAGTAAAACGTCAGCTACAGACTTTGTTCCAAGGGCAAACATGCCCTAACAGAGAGGTTACAAATTATGGTGGCCGGCAGGCCCCATATGGCCAGTATATCTGTTAGATGGCCTTTAGTTTGTAGATTAGTTGCTAACATTTAACTATCAAGGATTTTCACTAAGTGGCACTGGAGTTAGAGACAGAAAGGGCAACACTTTACCGATGATAAGGACGTCCTCCTCATGGACGGGGCTTCATCTCCAGAGGCCCCCAGTGCACGTCTCTCCCTAATCGTCCCCAGCAACAAGTACCGTGTGCCTTTTATTATCCCGGCTGTGCTGTTGGTTGCCTTATATTCAATTTACAAGTGACTTTTAGTTTGTATTTGTGTCTTTACTTAGATTTTTCTTACACCCAGGCCTCTTCATTCATTCACGTTACCTTTCCAGCCTCCCCAAGCACCTGCGTTTCTACTCGTCCACTATTAATACTCATAGGAAAAGTCTCCCTTGAATGGGAGAAGTCATTTATTGTCACAGTGCAACAACCACCACCATAAGAAGTCTCCAGTATCTCCTTAAAACTTCTTCCATATTTACGTCTTCTAGATTCTGGGCCCCTGAGTCAGCCTGCTCTGTTACTCAAGTTAATATTAATATTTTTTTCAGAGCATCAGGCCTTTCCTCTTTAGTCCACCTGTTCAAAGGCACAGACATTTTAGGGTGATAAAGGTGGCTTACTGTTGGTCTCTTCAGACTGAGGGCTCCCCCTCCCTCAGCCTCATAGCTAACCTCTTAAACCTTCTTTCCACTAAAAACAAACAAAATAGGTATATCTGGACACAATTAGATTAAATCAAAAACCCTTCCTGCTGTTACCATTACAGTATTAAATTTAAATGTAGAGAAGGTAGTCTCTTCTTCCCATCAAGCAAGCTTTTGTCAGGTTTTCAACTAAAAAGAAAAAAAAATCTGAGATGAAATAGTTTGAAAGAACATTATTATTTTTTTTCTCATGTCTATTTGAGTCAAGAAGTTCAATTACCTGAAATTTCATGAGTCAGTCTTTTGGATATTTTCAACCCAAGCTGGATTAATACAATATCTCAAAGCGTCTGCTAATCCTACTGCTCTTTCAAAGTAAGTCTGAATTTTCTTACGGAAAAATAGCATATCTCTCCCACAGTAAAATTTAGAGAAGGGATCATCTTCAAAAATTATACAGTGCAAAATATAGCATGAAGGGCCTCTACACTAGGCTAGGAGACTGTACTAGAGTTTCCCTAGATAGTTAGACATCAGCTACCGACTTCATTCCAAGGGCAAATAGCAGGGAGGTGCACACTGTGATGGCCACAGGCCCCATCTGGCCACTGTGTCTATTAGTTGCCAACAAGGCCATCAGCCAAGTAGGAAGTGCCAAGGCAAAGGGACAGGAGAAGAAGAACGGCTGGGTCCCAGTTAGGATGATTAATCATCCTGGCTTGTCTGGGACTGTCTGGGGTTTAATACAAAAGTCCCACATCCCATGAAACCCCATGATGATACCCTAATCCTGCAGAAAACTGATGGCACACTGAAATTGAAATCGAGCTATTTGAGGGAAGATGGATACAGGGACTAGCAAAGGCATAGGCCGGGTCAGGAGGAAGCATCTCAGTGACAGTGGAGCACTTTTACCACATCTAAGCCTGAAGGGCCGGGAGGGGGGACTTCCAGAGTCCATGGAGAGAGCTACATGGAGGGGGCTCCCTGAGAGGAGCTATGACCCCCCATGGAAGGTCACAGCAGCTTACAGTGACTTACTCTCCTTCTTCCTTCTGAGCTCTTGTCCTACTCTCCTATTGGCTAAACCACCAACTGGCAAATCACAGCCCATGGGCCACATCTGGCCCACTGTCTGTCTTGGTCCATGCTAACCAGTTTACCTATTGTCTGGTCTGCTTTCACACTATAATGACAGAGTTGAGTGGTTATCATAGAGAGTGGATGGTCTGTAAAGTTTAAAACATTTATTATCTGGCCTTTTAAGAAATAGTTTTCAGACTGCTGGGCTAAACCCACTGGAAGTCAGAAGACAGGGGACCTTCACATAGTACCAGGGCAAGGTGGAAAAAAGTCAAGAGTGCACATGGAGGGACCAACCCATCACACTCCTCACCTGTGCCATCAATCACAGAACTGGAGAACGACTGGGAGAACCTAGGACAAAATATTGAAAACAGTGGTCCCTACAGTGACCCTGAATGTAAACAAAACCATGTGCTTCTTAAAAAGTGGCCTTCTATGAACCAGCCGTTTTTTAATTAGGCTCATGCAGAGAAGGCACAATTGTGGAAAGATGCAACGTGAAAAGCCCAGAGGCACTGGGCATCTTCGTGATATTATTTTGGCAAATTTTCTGGGTTTAATATCTTCTAAAAACTTAACATCCAAAGAAAATACTTTAATAAACAGAAAGTATGTAAGGGTTCTGTTTATTCTTTGGGACAGAGAACAATGAAATGCTTCATAATAATTCCCAATATCCATGTGCAAGTATTGAGGCTCTGCTACCTGCCCTTCCTGACAGTAGACCACCGTGATAGCAAACAGGACAGACATGCTCTTCTGCCAGAAAAACACATCGTCCTTCGAGTGGAGGAGACACCAATGAACAAGATAAAATAAGTACAAAGGATAATTTTAAAGAGTGAAAATCCTATCAGAGAAATTAGAACTGAGTGACAGGGCAGGAAAACACCCTACTGAGGACAATGATGAGGACATGGTCGTGGCAAATTCAGGCAAAGAACATTCAAGGCAAAGGCAGCAGCAGGCACAGAGGTAAGTCTTTGCCACAGGCATATGCGGGGTTGATGAGAGGAATGTCAAGGTGGCTGGCAGACAGCACTGTGGACAAGGCCAGAGAGTTAGGAGAGGTCTTGTGGTCTCCAACACTGTGCAGAAAAGAACTAACACAGCAGATTGGGGACTGTAACATTGGAAAGGCCTGCTTGCAAGCATGGCCCTTGGCTGGCATCTGAGAACTTGCATTTCAGGAGGATTCCCACCACTCTAACTGATAAGAGCTGCTTTATGTGCTTAATGTTTGTACAATTTGGTTTATGCTGAACACCTGTTTTCCTTCTGGGACTCAGGAATGTTGCCATGTGTCAGGCAGAAGGTGCCTACGTGACCAGCCTCCAATGAAAACCCAGGGCACTGAGTCTCTAATGAGCTGCCCTGGTAGAGAACATTTCACACATGCCCTAGTATGTTGCTGCAGGAATTAAGCACATCCTGTGTGACCCCACTGGGAGAGGACCTTGGGAAGCTTGTGCCTGGTTTCCTCCAGCCTTCACCCACAGACAGAAAAGCTGCTAGCTAAGAATCTTGTATCCTACAAAACAAAGTTGCATGAATGATGGACAAATAAAGACTTTTCCAGATAAGCAAACACTAAGGGCATTTGTCACTACTAGACCTACCCTACAGGAAATGCTCAGAACTACCCTTTGCTGATGTTGCTTCATGTCCTTTCACCAGGACATGGTGAAGACCACAAGACCACAAGACCTCTCCTAACTCTCTGGCCTTGTCCACAGTGCTGTCTGCCAGCCACCTTGACATTCCTCTCATCACCCTGTGTATGCCTGTGGCAAAGCCTTGCCTCTGTGCCTGCTGCTGCCTTTGCCTTGAATGTTATTTGCCTGAGTTTGCCATGACCACGTCCTCATCATTGTCCTCAGTAGGGTGTTTTCCTGCTCTGTCACTCAGTTCTAATTTCTCTGATAGGATTTTCACCAGTACAAATCATAGCTGTGAGTCCTCCTAGGGAACCATCAAACCTGGGGGTGGTCTTGGGGACCTCTAACACAAATGGTGGGCCTGTATTTCATTCATTTACTCTGTGCCAGAAACCATGGGAGGCTCTTTACACGGACTTTTCCATGTAACCCTCACGACAGTCTCTTAGGTGGGCAACCTCTCCCCGTCCTCACTACCACTATTTTACAGATGGAGAAATTAAGACTCAGAGAGTTTCAGTCCCCCTCTGGGTCACCCAGCTGAGCCTGACGGACAATCCAGGTGGTCTAACTACCAATCCTAGAATTCACCCTCTGGGCTCACCCACAGTGCCCACGCAGCCTGCAGGAAATGCAAGGAAATTGTCTGCATATTTTCTGAGGTGGTTGCCCATTTTAAGACTTTAATCTATTTTATCATGAGATGCTCCAGCACAGCTCATTCAAGCTCCACCTCTTAATCTTGATAGTGAATTTGAGTCTTTGTTATAAGAAAGACTATTAAGATTCGGCAATAAGATTCTCCAAGGGTGATAAATATCCCTTTAGAGCGACTGTATATCCGTTGACTGAATAACTCTGTCCTAAAAATGAAAGTCACACTTCGAGAACAGAAGGGTGGGTTATGAAATGCAAATCAGAATGACTTTATTGGCTGAATTGAATTCTGCTGCTGTGGTCACGAAGAAGTATGAGTTAGGTAGGCTCCTACTAAGCCGAGTGCAGGTGCTTTCTGGAACGCAGGAACTCAGCACTGGTGAGCTCATAATAGCCTGAGATGTCTGCTGTTCAAAGACAGCAGCAGAAAATGACAAGATGCCATTATTTCCATTATTTTAGAACACATTTGTGTTCTTTTGAAAATAAAGATCTCTTTAGGCCTGACCTCCTTTCTCATCAATATTTCTCAAAGTGAGTTACATATACCACTGTGGTATGTGTATAATAATTTTAGGCAATATACTCAGATGAATATTTTTAAAGTTAATAATTATGTCTTATTTTAATGCTTGCCTCCTATTTATAGTAATACTGATTTTCTATTTATCATAATGTTAGAAAATTTCCTTTCTAAATATATTTGTGCAAAATTATAAATTGATTTAAATAAAAATTAGTAAAGACTAAAGAAAATATGTTCTATTAAAAAATCATATAAAATATTTAAGTTGGATAAACCCTGAATTGGATAACTTATCTGAGAAGGTTTGCAATAGGGAAGTTCAGAGGTAGGATCGGTGGTATGAGGGCAGATATATCAGTCAGAACCAGAAGAAAGTAATGCCACAGTAAATTTTAAATCAGTGCTTGTCTTAAGTGTGGTCTCTGGACCTGCAGCTTCCCGGGAGCTTGTTAGAAATGCAGATTCTCAGGCCCCCTCAGACTCACAGAATCAGAAACTCTGGAGGTAGGACCCAGAAATTTATATTTTCATTAATCCCCCTGGGTGATCCCAATGCCCAAGTTTGAGCACCACAGCTTGAGATGATGCACCATTCAATCACTTATTCAATCAATAAATAAATACAAGTGAAACATCTTTCACATGCAAAGTTCACATTCACACTTAAGGCCCTGCAAAACCACACAGGAGGAAAGCATTTGCAACATTTTACCAAAGACCCATGACACATGCTGTGAGTGAATCTTGGCAAATTCTGATACTTAGGGCCTGAGCCAATGAGGCTTTGCTATACAGGGAGGCTCAAAGGCCTGGAGCTGTGATCTCCTGGGGAGACTTCCTGGTATGGCCAAGACATATATTCATTTTATTGTCATAGAGCTGACTAGACTCTGGCCAAGAATTAAATGTCCTGGGTTTGCTGAAGGCAAGCATGCATATGGATAGATCATCACAGCAGGGCAGTTTTCCTGCATGTGAGCTGAGACCTTCAAGCCTAAGGAAATTTCTATCTGGAGACCTGAGCAAGGAGGCCACTGGTCAGCCGTGCTGATGGGCTGTACACACCTACTGCCCCTTGCGGGTTAAATAACCAGCAGTGGAATCAGAAATGATTGAGCAAGGGTTAGGCCAGAAAGAAGAGCATTTCATCAAATTAAGGGATACAACAACTGGATTCACTTTCCCCAGGGAGAACATCACAGGAAATTTGCTGGGTGGGGATAATATTTGCAGCTTGGAATTTAGTCTCTGCATCTAAAATTGGGGCAGCTTTGGAGTTTAAATTCAAAGTACTACATGATCTTGAAAAGGAAAAAGAGACCAAGATTTACAAAGGGCTTTCTCTGTGAATGTCAGAAGGAACATAAATGGGTTCAAACTCTATAGAGCAGCCACTGTCCAGTACGGCAGCCACCAGTCACACGCACCTACTGAACACCTAAAATGTAGTGAGTCCAAAGTAAAAGGTGCTGTTAAGTGCAAAATACACACTAGATTTTAAAGACGTGGTATGAAAAATAATGTAAAATACTTCCTTCATAATTTTTATATTAACTGCATGTTGAAATGATACTATTTTGGATATTGGGTCAAAAAAATATACAATTAATGTCACCTGTTTTTTTACTTCTTTTGACATGGCTACCAGAAAATTTAAAATTACATGTGTGGCTTGGATTACTTCAGAGCTGATGTCAGCAAACTTTTTCTTAAAGGGCCAGTGAGTAAATATTTTAGGCTTTGTGAACCAACAGGCAAAATTGAGGATATTATGTAGCCACTTATATAAGCACTTAAAATGCAACCATTTAAAATGTAACATCAGTCTTAGCTTGCCAGCTGTCTGCAAACAAGTGGCAGGCTGGATTTGACCCATGGATCAAAGTTTGCAAACCCCTATTCCAGAGCATAGCATTGCTCAAAATATCCAAGGAACAGCCCCATGGAACCAGCAATCCCACTTCTGTGTTGCCAACTGTGTGAGCAGATATTTATCAGGGGGGTGGCAACTGAGGAAACAGACTCAGAACCAAAACTGGTCGGTTGCTAAGGGGCAAGGTGGGACTCAACCGCAATACGTGTGACTACAAAATTCATATTCTTAATCACGATGCTTCGCTGATGGAAGGTGCCTTTTTATTTTCTCCTTTTCTCTTTTTTTGGGGTAACCTTTCTTATGCCTATATGACTATGTCACATAGACCTGACACCATGCTTGGCCCTGAGAAGGTGCTCATTGAATGGATAAACAAAAGAAAGCTGTGAGTGACTGGGGGCCTCCTTATGGCAGTTTTGAAATCTCTTTCGTGCCTCTCTTTCAATACAAATGACCAAGGATCAGCTACAGCTCAGCTATCTAATGCAGGCCCCTGCTTTTCATGCATAAGGCACTGACCTTGAAATTCATTTGAAAGATAGGTAAAGCCTACCAGGTGAGAAGAAATAGACCTCCAACGGCCCAACAGTTTGCACTCAGTACATCAAGAGTTAATCCTCTGATGCTGAGAGTTATTAAAATAGGAAATACAAAGCAGTCATATCCTATCTTTTGAAAGCAGATGAGCTGGCTAGCACTGAATTGAGAAAATTATTATTTATTAAAAATGAGATAGTCATGGGCTAGTGACTAACCTGATTGGGTTCACAGACAATTCCTCCCCCTCCACGAGGTGAGTAATACATTTCTTAAGAAAGGTGTTTTGTTAAACACAAAATGCCAATAGCATTATTATTCATCTGCTCTGGGCTCACTTGTAGGATCTTTTCACATTAGAATGGCAGCAACTATATGAAGAGACTCTCACCATAGCCATATACCATTTTCTCTCCCAAGTCGCTGCTGGCACAGAGCTGGGGCTTCCTTCAAGCCCTGGTTCTGGCTCAGGTGTTCCCTGACAATTCTAGATAAGGCTGGAATAGATTGAACACAGATTCCATGAAGCCACTGGGTCGACATTAGGCTGTTTCCTGGACACAGAGAAGGGCAGAGGGAGAGGGAAGGGAATCATTTTCTGTCTTTGTTGACTGAAAAAGCAACACAAAGTCCTTAAATAGTTAATGAAGGGCCAGAGGGATGCGTTCAGACCACACTTTCCAAACTAAGAATGTGAAAGCACAGTAAGTCCATAGGAATCAGAATCATACAGCAAGAGGCTGTTAGGTTCCTGGATAGAGTTTAGATGCTGAAGTCAAGCAAGCCTGGCTTTGAATCCTCATGCCACCATTTACTATTAATATCTATGCAGCTATGGAGGCACTTTCTTTTCCATAAAGGCTGAAGTTTGGTGCATCCAAGAAAAGGGCAGTGATAACTATTAATATTTTGCTTGGTCATTGGAAGGATTAAAGAATAGGCACACCAATGTACTTAGAGAATAGTAAGGAAATGCTGCATAAATATTCATATTATGAGTATTTAAAATCAGAAAGCCCTGAATGTCTGAAGTGTTTGGTTGTTATATAAATTAGAGAAGGCTCTTGGGAGATGGAAACAAGTTCATTGGCATCTCACATTAATTCTCCCTTTGCCTGTCATCTGGGAATGTTAGCACAACACACTGACTCATTTTAGGAGTAAGAAGATATGATTACATGATTGGAATTTTGTGGCATATCTTTCCAGCTCACTTTTATAACAGACATTGCTAATCCATTGCTGCATTTCTATGATGTTGGCTGGGCCCAACATGAGAATCCTCCCAATGCAGTCTCCCAACATCTGCTGCCAAATAATTGAAAGTCATCATCTTAATCAAAACTGCCTATCTTCCTTGGTACAGTCAAATTTGTATACCATTTCAGTGGTTGGCACCAGGTAGATGCTCAAGAACTTAATTTTTTTATCCATTTATGTTTCAGAATATACATTTTCTACAGCGCTGACTGATCCAGGTGTATGAGCTTTTTGTAACATGGCAATGTTACTAAAACCATTTCAAATTGTTACTGTATTTTGTGTTGTTTTGTGGTAGTAATAGTTGAAAACAGTGTAAGATTCATGTTTTGCATCTTGCACATGATTTATAAATGTAATTGTAACTGTGGATAGTGACCGCCTGTAACTATATTTAATAGACTGCATTTTCTGGTTTTCATCTGGATTTTTGGAACCATGCTGATAGAGCGACAATAAGGAGGAGGAGATAAAAAGTTATACCTAAGTCCTATGTGCCTGTTTGCTCTAAAACACTGAAAACTATGAGAAAGACAATGCATTAATTAAGGTGGAAAAGCAAGCTCTAGATACTGCAAAACTTATTTTCTAGCTGGTTTCATGTTCATAATTAATGGCTAATATTCTGTCATTTATAAGGAATTAAAATAAACAGTGGTTTAATGAGATTTCACTAGGCCACTTGCAGGCACTCAATCAAATCTTATTTTCAATATGTGAAAAATGTCTCCTTGACTCTTAATGCATTTGGGGTCAACAGTAACATCTTCATACATAAAAGATTCCATTCTGCTTTTAAAGAAGAGGTAATTATAAGATAAGGGTCGCACAGAAGGTCTAGGTTTTGTGTAACTTCTATTCTAATTAATTTATCATATGTGGGATTTTGCTTTGGCTTCCAAGTGTTGATCTTTTATAGCTACCACATTCCACGTGATAATGAGTTTTATTCCTTCAAAAGGTCATCCTTGATATAATTTCACTGTGAACAGAGGGAACCTATGAGCATGGGTGTTCCTGGATGAGGTTGTATCGTGAAAAGTCATTGGGCAAAGTCCTAGGTCTTCTTTGCCCATAGATGTTATTTAAAAACCAAGGGGCCAAGGCATTTGAACAAAAGGTGAGAAATTTGATTAATCATTAGGAAGATTGCCTTCACAATATCAGCCCCATGGAAGCATGTGGGGCATTGGAAATACTTATATCTGAGAATTTGTTTCCTTTTCCCCCTTCTGTTTCCTAAGTGAAATGACCCGGATGTTATTAGTATTTGTCTTGTGTTTATTTTGTGGTTGGTTTTTCTTCTGGCAGTATGATCCACAGCTGGGGTCCTCACCTCAGCCCCTTCATCATCAGGAAACCTTTGTGTTGTTTGGGGATTGTTTCCTTCTTTCTGATGTTTCCCATTCTTTGAAAGATTTTGATCTCCAAGCAAACTGCAGTTATTAAGTAATAGTTATTAATACATTTCCAAGGACCTTCCCACTCCCACCACGTTTTTTTGTTTTTTAAATCAAAGACATACATAATTGTCAAATAGAAGGTTCTTAGATAATCAACGAAGCTGAATTGATAGAATTCTGGCTCAAAGCAGAGAAACTTGATGCTAACCTAGCCAAGGATAAATGTATGGTTTCAGTTGAGATTTCTGAAACGCTGACGATTTGCAAATCATAATCACTGACTGCCAAGAAGCCCTTGGATTAATGCTCCTCAAATGCCACTGTGTATGCAAATCACCTGGGATCTTGCTAAAAATGCAGAGTCTGATTCAATGGGTCGGGGGTGGGGCCTGAGATCCAATGTTTCTGACAAACTCTCAAGTGATGCTGAGAGTAAATCACACTGTGAGAAGTAGGGCCCTGGATAATTAGGGAGAGCAAACAGAAAATTGGGTCACAGGCCAGGGCTCTTCAGCTCCAGGGTAGATTTATTAAGCACCTTCTATATGCCAAGCCCATTATAATGCCAGGCACATTTTTCTATAAAACACATTAATGGGACAGTTTTTTTTTTCAATGGCTCACTCCACATCTTGCAACATAAAAGTTCTGTGCACTTCAGAAAAGAGCCAGGCTATGCCCAGGGTTGGGATTATTTCCATGGCCATTTAGAAAATGCCTGTAATGCCATTTTAACTAGCCTTCCTCCATGCACGGATTCATTGATTTATTTAACAAACATTTTTATGTCCATACAAGTATATAGTGCTAAAAGAAACAGACACAGTCCCTGCCATCATGGAGTGTCAAGCTAGGAAGATACTGAACAGATAACACCAATAAATATGTAATTATTTTATACTATGAGCGTTAGGAAAGTAGAGAGTACATCCTCACACCTTCTAAATGCTTCCATCCCTCATCAATTACAAGCAGACAGAGCTGTAGGTCTTCTCCTTCTTCTTCCTGTGTCACTTCCATCTGTTCAAGGAATAGTCATTGTTCCAGGCACTGTGCCTGCTGAAACAATAGTGCTTGCTGCCCTCAGGGACCATGAAGAATGGCAGGAGAGAAAAGATGCTGGCTTCTATAATCTATTCCGTTATGTGTGTCATAACAGAGCCTACCTAGAACAGTGCCTCTCACGGTGCTTGCATTCAAATAAAATATTTTGAATGAGTAAATGAATGGAGTCATCAATAAGTACCAGTGTCCTCTCTATACTGAGAATCAGAAAAGGTTCAATATAGGGTATTTCATTATGAGCTTTATATGCAGACAGTGTATGGTATGGATCTCAGCCTTGCCACCATCCAGCTCTCAGAAACTCTGCTCCTTCTTTTGGAAAAAAAAAATTAGTGATAATAACATTTTCTTTATAGGAGTATTGTGGGGATTAAATGAGATAATATCTATGAAATGCTTACTCCAGGGTCTGGCAAAGGGTGAATGTTCAGTAAATACTAATGTTGGTTACTGTTAACATTGTCTTTATTAATATTTTCCTAATGATTATTATGGAAGTGCTATATAATATGGCTCTCAAAGGAGGAGAGGCATTTTGACACTTGGAGATGATGAGAAAGATTCTGCAGAGAAAACAAATCTTTAAGAATCAGATTATTGCTTACGCATCCAATAAATATGCCACTGGTTATTTGTGCTTGCCAGGGAATTAGGTGAAGATTAATTAATATTTATAAAGTATTTTGATATCCATGTAATATCTAGTAAGCAATTAGTTCTGTAACACAAAGCCAAATCCTTTTACATACCAAACAATGTAAAACAAACCAAATACAGCTGTGTAAGAAAGAACAGAATTTCATTAACTCATGTTGTAGGAAATATGTAGCTGGTTGGAGTTTTTTTTCCTTGCTTTAGTAATTTTCTTGCTGATTTTCTCTGGCTTCCTACTGCATTTTCCTCCCTACCCCCTGCAGCCCCAAATCAAATTATTTCCTCTTGGGTAGCAGTGAAAACAGAAGTGGGATAAAGGTAAATGCAATTCTGGCCCCTCTGGCCTGGAAGGAGATCTGAGCCCAAGAGCATATCCAGGAAAAGGGCTCCCAAAGTGCATGTTTCTACATCCATCATCCTAGTCAGGTGGCATTAAAGGTCAATGCCCCCTTAATCTAGATCCACACTGAGAAGAATGTTGAGGCAGGGGAAAAGGGGATAAAAAGAAAATTAAGTCAAAATAAAATATTTATTCCTTCTTAACAGTGCTTTCTCGCTCTCTCCAGCCCACATGTGCACATATTTTCCCAACCACAACTGCCCCCCCGCTCTCGGGTGACTTGACTAATAAAGAAAAGATTCCCCCAATCTCTTCTAACCATTTTCCACAGACCATTCTTACTCCCGCACAATGTGTTGCTTCATATCTGTAAATCCCTTTTCTCCCACCTTTTTCTAAAGCCCATCACTCTAGAGAGCCTAAAATGTTCAATCCTGTGTTCACCGTGGAAGCCTCTGTCTGGTCTACACAACTTCATCTAAAATGTTGGCATAGTCATTCCTTGGTATCTGGGGAGAATTTGTTCCAGGATCCCCCTTGGATGCCAAAACCCCTTACATACAATGTTGTGGCATTTGCATATAACCTACAAACGTCCTGTATACAGTTGATCACTGAACAACACAAGTTTGAACTATAAGAGTTCTCTTATGCATGGATTTTTTTTTTTCAACCAAGCAAGGATCGGAAATATAGTATTCACAAGATGTGAAACTGGCATTCACAGGGCCGACTTTTTGTATACTCAGGTTTTGCAGGGCTGACTGTGGGACTTGAGTATGTGTGGATTTTGGTATATGAGGGGGATTCTGGAATGAATCCCCACGTATACCGAGGGATGACTCTACTTTAAATCATCTCTAGATTACTTATAATATATAATATTATATAAATGCTATGTAAATAGTTGTTATACTGTATTTTTCTTTGTATTTTTTATCGTTGTATTTTTTAATTGTTTTTTTCTTGAATATTTCAACCTGTGGTTGTTTGAATACACAGATGTGGGATCTGTGGATATGAAGGGCTGACTGCATGTGAAACAGATATAAAAGGAGTTTCCATGGAGGAGACAGGTGTCGGGGCCTAGCTTTCTCTCTAAGCCCTGCACTCTCTTCCTAAATGCAGTTTCAGAAATGGTTCTGTAATGGTGCTGAAAGCCTTGTCCCAGCGGAAGCCTTCCTAATCAAATTCGACAGAACCTAACTACCAGACTCAACCATCTAGAAAATGCTCAGCCTTTAGCCTCGCGTAAGAAGATGACCAACTGTCTCTATTTGTCTAGAACTGAGAGGTTTCCCAGAGCTTGGGACTTGCAGTGCCCAAAGCGGGACAGTTTTGGGCAAACTAGAGAGGTTGGTCATTCTACTCCTATCCCACTCCTATCTCACAGGGATAGAGGATTCTACCTCCATCAGGATGCCAAATCAGTGAAAAATCAGGAACTTCAGGCTCCATGTCACACTTATGCCACATGTGACCATTCTATACCATACATTCTCAGTTTTTTCCCCTTTACCATTATTGTTCTGTTAAAATAACCCAACCAATATCTGGCCTATTCTCTTCAAGTTAAAAAAAAAAAAAGCATTAGTGTTGAGAATCTTTATAAAGTAGTTTTAGATCTGATTCTCCCCAGGTGTTCCATACTCTACCTCAGTTTCCCTACAGTGGTGACTGTTTCTTGAAGTCAAAGACAAAAGAGTTCAGATGATGTCCAGGAGGAAGCTAGCCTGGCTTTATCTACAGATTGCCTCTGTTCTATAGTATACTTATAAAAGGGCAGGACCTACTCCTCCATCCACTTTCATTTACAGAGCCCAGGACTTACATTGTCACTGCATCAGGAAATTCATGGTGGACCCTTCCCCATCACTTGGTAAGGCTCACTGATCTGACACTCTGGCTCCATATCACCCACTCTTCAGGTTGCAGACCCCTGCTTGACCCCTTAGTACCTACCTTAAAGACTGCTGCTGTCCACAGAGCCAGTACCTAAAGCCCTCTTGTGGCTAAACCATAAATTCTTATGCAAAACAGTAAAGATGATGACATCCTATCAAAAAGAAGTTCAAAAGATACTTAAGGCACTATCTGCCTGGAAAATTACAAACCTAAACTTTCTCTATCCCCTTCTAAAAGCCCAATAAGCATATTTTACTAAATTAACATTATTATTTTTTAAATAAATTAGCACCAGCACCGCAAGACTGAGCCTGTGTTGCCTGAATGAGATAGGAGCCAAATGTGTTTGCAGATAGAAATAACCCCTATTTTATCACCAGGCAGAGGGTAAGCAGAACATGCCAGGGGCTTGATGAATCATTTCAGAGCCAGCCATGTGGCATTTTCCTGTAATTAGCTCGATTGTACATTCTTAGTACCTTTCCCAAGTCCCCTGAGAGCCAACTATATAGTCTTTCTCAGTTTTTCCAGCTGTTGTAACTCGAAAACCCGCCTCACCTTTCCTGTGGTCAATGTCTGCTAATGCCATATTTTAATCACATTTAGATGTGTATGTGCAATCTCCAATTATCTGAAGTACCTGCCAAACTATTTCACCAGCAAATCCACTAAGTTACTTACAAATCAAAAAAGCTTATAGAACAAATTGCCACATTGAGTAATTTACAGGCACTTTTCATTGTACAAAGCAATTTAAAATTACTGGAGTACTTCGCCTCCCCCCACCCATAAGTGCTTCAATGTGGAAGTGATTGGGATTCTATTCCTGAGACAAGAAAGGCAATTTAACTTTTTTGGAGGAAATTATATATGTATATATATATAATAGAAGCACCTATTTTTGAAATGATTGGGATTCTGATCACATACAGAACTGAACAATTTAAAATTACTAAAATGTTTAAAATTTTATCAATCCTTCAAGTTTGGGATTGAATTTGAGATTGTATGTAGAAAATAAAAACCACAAAACCATTTTACATCCTTGTCCCCATTCATTATTAAAATCAGAATTTTGACTTAGACGATTTAAGCCTCCTGCTATATAGGAGGCATTGCAGTTCTAAAATAGTCTGACTTCATGCAAAAGCAACTCTCTGATTTCAGGTTTTCATTTGGCTCTTGTGTGGCTATTTATAGCAAAGTAATTCAGAATCAGAATTGCCTCTCCCTTAGCAGACAATGCATCTTAAAAATATTTATTAAAATTGCTTAGATCTAGGAGAAATAGGCCAAGGAGATTTTAGTCATCGCTAGTCACTAAATTCAAAATCAGACCAAAAGCACTTTCAGCTAATGAGAAGTTTTTCTTTCATTTTGTTTTTTGAAGCATCAAGAAAAAAATGATATTTAAAGATGGTACAGTACAAAGTAGACTCCTGGCATTTTCCTGATGAATTCAGGTTGGAAAAACAAAGTCATAGAGGGTAGCTGAGAAGCTGGGTGCATGTCACTGCCCTGGTGGGCTAAGGAGACACTCCTGTCCTGTCTGACCATTTTCTTACATTTACTGACTAAACTCATGGAGAGAAAGCCCTTTGAAAAAGAAGAAAGTCCTTTATCCCTGTTAATTATTATTATTACTATTATTATTATTAGGCTACATTTTCAGTATTGAAAATTTCAAGGAAACTTAAAAGTGGAGAGAACCATAAGATGGACTTCTCTGTATCCATCACTCAACCTCAATATTAAACTCATGGCTGTTCTTGGTTCATCTGAAAACTCAACCATTCACTCCTCCCCTGGATTGTCTTAAAGAAAATTCTAGGTATCATATCTTTCATCTACAAATATTTATAATTTGCCTGTGAAAGATTAAAGCTCCTTTTTTTTACCATAAGCATCATACATTACCACATCTGAACAAAAATAAGAATCTCTAAATGTCACCAAATATCCAGTCTCTGTTTATATTTTCTAACTTAAATTTTTTACAGTTTATTTTTGAATCAGAATCCAAATATTAATTGGTTAATTATGTTATTAATTATTGTTATTAATCAATTAATTGATTGATTGGTATGTCTCTTAAATGTCTTTTAATTCATAGAGACTTCTGTTTATATGTATCTATCTTGTCTTTGCAACTTTTTGTTGAATACTCTGGGCTGTTTTTCATAGTGTAGGTTTTGCTGATTGCATATGTATGGTGTCATTTAACATGTTCACCAGTCCTCTGTGTTTCCTATAGATAGTTACATCCTAGAGGCTAGATCAGATTCATGTTCAATATTTTTTGGCTCAAGACCAGGTGGTAATGTGAACTTCTTTCAGGACGTACAAATGTCTGGTGGTCTCCTCTTTATTGATGGTTATTGTTTAGGTATATTAATTAAGGACTATAAATTTATGATATTCTATCATTTCTTCATCATTTATTAACTGGAAAGAGAAACTCCCTTAATCAAATATTTAATTATCTCTACATGGAATTTTTAAAGGAAAGGCAAGATAAGTGTTTAGTTCCTTCCATTTAGTTTCTAATGTAATGAATCGGTCTCTATCCCTCTTTATAAGGTAACCAATAAATAATTTTGTTTTTTCCCAATCATTATGAACTTATGAATTTAAACATATTTAATGTGTTTCAATCCATTGAAATTGCTAATCTTATTTTGAGGCTCATGTTGTTTCATCTTTGGGCTACTGACATTGGCTTCTCTAAATGACATGACCCTAACAGCATCAGATAGCTTCCCTGCGTTTTGATATGACAAGTTTTACATACTTTTCTTGTTTACTTCTTGCCTTAGACATGAAATTAACCATTTTCCCAAGGAGGCTTGGTTTCTTTTGCTGGGAAATGGTAACTAGAGACCATAACCTATTTGCTAAAGAAGCTCATGCTACTGGGTTGCTCTCTGTTTCTAGTCCTTTTTAGTAGACAGAGCTAGAATCAATGAGTTTTTAATATAAAATGCATAATAAATTCATATCAATAATCCCACTTCTAATTCTCTAGCATTTTAAATTAACCTCATTGATCTTATATCTATATCTTTTTCCTCTCACACCTCAAAATTTTAATTCTCCTGCAAATTAACATAATCATTTGCTTTATCTTTCAACACACAGAATGATGGCAATAATAACACCAACACTACCTCCAATAATAGCATCGCTGAAAACAGTTTAAGATTACCCTTTGCCATTTTTTGTTTTTTATTTTTTTAATTGCCCTAAGGTATATTCCACTAATGGATACAGTCAAATTACTGTGTTTTAAAGTAACTGGGAACGGTTCCTCTCTAAGAGTCATGCCATCATCTGAGTATACATTTAAGTTGAATTGTTTCTCTGATTTTTGAATTTTAGAATTGCCTTTTTATTTTGTTTTGTTTTCTAATTTATAAAACTAGGTTATCAAAAAAAATTCTTCCCCCCTGTCCCCTCAACCTTATTCCATGCTTTTCACTTTAGGTAACTGTGTCAGATTATATATCCTACAAATGGCCATTGCGGTATTTTTAGGCATGAATGGCCTTCAAGACCTTACTCACAGGCAAAGTCTATCCTGTTCCCCCTCCTCTGCTGTACCAACTCACTTGAATGTGGGTGGGCCTTACAACTCCCCCCACAAAAAGTGGAATGTGGCAAAAGTTACACAATGTGACTTCTGGAACTAAGTCATAAGGTTGGCCAGCCTCTCTCTCAGGACAGACACCTTCCGAGCCCTGGGCTGACGTGTAAGAAGTGCAGCTACCTGGAAGCCTCCATGCTGGATAGACCACGTGGAGAGACAGAGAGTGACACAGATAGTGTCCAGTGAGCCCCAGCTGTGCCAGCTCTGACCACCAGCTATTTGCCCCCCCATTCCAGACACAGGTCATGTGAGCAAGCAAGCTTCCAGATGATTCCAGCCTCAGCCATGGAATGCAAACACTTGAGAAACCCTGAGAGAGACTCTCCCAGCTGAGCCTGCATAATCCCTAGATTGAGAGATAATCATAAAATGGTGCTGACATCTTAAGCCATTGTTTGTACAACATAAATAGATAACTGGAGCAGCAACCAGTTTTTTAAAAATATTATGGTTTAACCTACCTTTTTTTTTAAAAAAAAGTAAATTTGTATATAAATCTGAATCCCATGCCCTCTGTAGATAGGCAATGATACAATACATAATTTTCCATCTAATTTTTTCCCCCTTAATAGTATACCTGGACATTATTTCAAAACAGTTATAGCCACATTCCTCGTTCCCCCTCTTTGGGGAGTATTCAAGTATTGTTTATTTGCTTGTTTTGTTATTGCAAATATTGCTGTAATTTAATAACCTTATGTACTGGATGATCTTTTGATTATTATTAATGTCACTTTTTCCAGTGAGGTGGGGCCAATGGCCCTAGAGGTCAAATGAGTTAATTCATTTAAAGACCTTGGAGCAGGGCCTGTTCAGTAGTAAGCACTCAATAAACACTAGCTATGGATATTACCAAGGAGGAAACTTTCTGTTCTGCGGGTGGGCATCAAGCCAGCGAGGAGCATCATTCCCTTTGCCACACATGCTCATACCACTGGAGAGGCACTGAGAAGCACAGATGGTCTGAGGGGAGCACACACACATCTTGTAACCCTTGTTCTTTCCTCTTTCTGAATCTATTTCCTCATAGGTGGCCCCTTGCTTCTCGAAATCCTACACTTCATTTGAGATTCAGAGCAAGTGTTTCTTTTTAGGGAAGCTCTTTATGATCACTCCTAACCCCTAAACAGGGTCAGAGTCCTCTGTTATTTAAGGTCATGAAATATTGTTCTCCTTCTTTCAAGGCACTTATATATGTTTGCAGTTTAGACATCTACGAGTAGTGTAATCTGATAGGGTCATTCTTCTGTTTCAGATAGCAAGTTCCTGACTGTCTGTGCTCACTGACGCAAGCCCAGTATCCAACCCTGTGCTTGACTCGTCATTCTCTAACCAATAACAGAAAGAAGGAATGGAGGGAGGGAAGGCCTTCCCCTGTACCCAGAACCAGCCTCAGGAGGCCACGCAGAGCTCACCCTGAGGCCAGATTCACAAAGGTGCATGGGCCAACTTCAAGCCTGGGAAATTCAATCATCTACCTTGAGTTGCCTCCTCATTAGTATAAATTTTAAAAATAGCCTCATGCCAATATTATAAAGGCAATTTCCTCTGGAAAGGACACTTACTCATTTGCTTTAAACCATCATTAATGTTCCAAATTTCCCCTCTGAATTTCATGTCAATGATCCTATGGGGAATTTGAAAGTAAAACCAGAAAAATAATGATGTGGGGAAAATGTCAGATGAGAACTGCGAATGCATTACAGACCTTCAACTAATATTGTTGCTGTCAAAGTTCAAGGATTAAGTAGTCATCAGTTTGCAACCTTCCACAGGAGCCCATCCCTCCCTGACAGCAGCTGGTCTCCAGCTTGCCAATAATGATCATTTCCATATAATTGATTTCTTCAACTAATAAGGAGACTATCATTAAAAGTCACAAAGCTCACCCCTTGTTGGTAAAGGCAGGTCCCATGGACTTATTGAGGAGGATTCCACCAGAGAAAGGGCAGGCTTATTCACATTAATGAAGATGATATATCACATTTTTGCAGTCAAACATTGGTGCTCATGGCCCTATAAGAGGGTGGAATATTTACATCCAGGCCCGCATCTAGAAAATCCAGGGCATAAATGTAGCATCCTTATTAAAGACCCAGACCCCTAGGGTGGACATAGTGTGAGTCTCACATTTACACCAAGAATGTTTTTGGGAAAGGACCCTGTCTATCTTCTTCACCTCTATATCTTAGTGCCTATCACAGACCTGTCATGTAGTGGATGATCAATAAAAACTTGTTGAATGAATAAATGAATAGTTTCTTTCCATAGCCTGAGCTCTGGGAATAACTACAGTGCAGTTCCAGAAACAGAATTCCTATGTTCACATCCTGCCTCCGCATTAACTAATTATAAGACCTTGGGGAGATTAAATTCTCTGTGCCTCAGTTTTACTATCTACAAAATGGACGTAATTAGTTCCCACCTGTCAGTGTTATAAGGATTTAATATGGCAACATCTCTGGAGTGTCTAGAACACTGCCTGAGGCATTATAAGGGTACAACATGCAAAGTTCTTCTCGTTGTTCTTTTATGATTACAGACGTGCACACGTACTGAATACTCAACAGGTACCAGGCCCCGGGCTTGGTGTTTTACACATACTACTATTTCAACCCCTTTGTGATGGTGGTGTTATTTTAAAGAGGAGTGGTACAAACAAATCAATGATATTCCCAACTGTATCTTATTGATTCCTCCCTACTTCCCTACATTGCAGATATCATTATCCCTGTTTTAAAGATGAAAGAACTGAGAGAAGTCAGTGATTCGTTCACATAAATGATATGCACAAGGCAGAGCTAGGGTCTACCCCTGGCCCATCTGACTGCTCTGTGCCTCCTCTACTCTGCTGCTGTTTCTCTGAAACTAGCAAGTTGCTCTGCCTACAACCCCAGCACTCCAGCCCTCTCACTCTGCTGTGCTTTTGCTGTTCCAATTGCACTTATCACTTTCTAAAATACTGTGTGATTCACTCATTTATTATGTGTCTTGTCTGCTAGAATGTCAGTTCTACAAGTATTGGGGTCTTTGACTGTTTTGTTCATTGATGTACTCCGAGTGCCTAAAAACTGCTAAGAAAATTGTAGGTGCTGAATAAATGCTGAGGAAGGAAGGACAGGAAACTCTTCTCTCCCTTTCACTGCTCTCTGGTCCCTGCCCAGTGGCATCTCCTCCTGGGTAACTCTGCCACTATTCGTGCAGGTGTCCTAATTCCCCCTGTCTCCCAGACTGCTGTCCCTGCAGCACAATGTGGCTAGAGATAGGGAAAGAGAGGGGGCAGCCAAGAAGTTAGGGAAGTCCCATTTCTAGTAGGGATAACTCTGGGACAAAGGGGTGGGGAGGACAGTGAGATGCAGGCAGTTTAGGAGGTTTTTGCATAGTGAAAGGGATAGAACATGATTAGTCCTTCGTGCATTGCTCCTTATATATTAATTCTAACATTTGTTAATTTGGGAATCAGCATTTGATACTAGAATCTATGTCACTTCCCTGGCTGGTGGCTACAAAGAAAGGTTCAATGCCTCCTTTATCTGGAAAGTTACTTGAAATATGCCTTCATGCTTAGCAGGATAAAATATGTTATCCGATTAATTTAGATCAATTAATTGATTTTTTTTGTAATTACGGGATTAGTCACCTAGCAATCAGAAGATTACTTTGAGGTAATAAAAACACCCTAAACAATGAAACCCATCCAACCTCTGTGTGGAATATGTGTTTTTCTCTCTCTCATAAAACTCAATCTTGTATTTCTTAGTATTGAATAAATAGAAGCAATCACACATGCCCAATGATTTTGCTGAAAGAATGTCCGCACAATCTTCGACAGCACCTCCTAACAAAACAGCAGTTTATGATTACTGATCCTCAAATAGCACCCAGAGGAGAGCAGGTTCTGTCATTGAAAATGTTTTATAAAGGCATAACTCATTTTACCTTTAGCCATGTTTTCTTCCTTATTCAAAGTTATGGCATCACTAATAGCAGACTTGGTATTCATATGCAGACATATGAATATGCAACATCAGAGAGAGAGAGCCATTTATGCCATTTACAGAGATTTGCCAAGATCACTTGCATGCCCCCTGAGACATGCCTGTGACCAGATGTGAGGTACTCCACTGTCTTTCTTTGTGAAATGCCCCATTTCTATGGCTGTTAAGCCAAAGGTGTGTTGAACCTTTTGAGCACCTCTAAAAGGCAAACATTGGCTATCTTGTTGTAATGACATCTATAACTTTAAATGAAATGCAAAATCATTTGCTCCCCCACTCCTTTCTAGAAAACTCCTACCCATCTTTCAAGAGCTACCTCAAATGCCATTCTCTCTTCTATGCTCTCATATAACATTTTCTTTTTCTTTTATGGAAATTATCACATTATGTACTAATCGTTTTTCCACATGTATTGTCTGTGAGTAACTCAAGGACAAGATCTGTGGTTTATTCATTTTTTGTTTGTTTGTTTTGCCCTCTTTCTATTAACATCTTTAAAGTATTGGAATGGAATGACCTTTCTTGCCTTTGAGTCCTTGGTTTGACTGTCAGCTTTACAACTTACTAGCTGTGTGACCTTGAACAAGAAACTTACACTTCTGGAGCCTCAAATTCCTCATCTATATAACAGGAATAATGGTAGCACATGCACAGCAGTGATGTGGTATAGATAAAAGGGGAGACTAGATGGAAAGCCCCTGGCACAATTGGGCTTTCTAAAATATGCATGCACACATGCATACACTATCATACATGTATGGGTGAACACATGCATTCATATATAAACATGTGCGGCATTGTGCATAAGTCATGTATGTGTGTATGCATGCAAATGTGTGTATCAAGAACTTTATATATGTGTAAACCCATATGTTTATATATAAATGTATATGTGTATATGCATACATGCATATGTGTAGGCATGCATTTATAATTATAGGTGTATGCATACATTCACATATGCATTTATGCATGCATTTATAATATAAACATAGATGTATGTATGTATATTCATGAATGTGCACATGTATGCATTTATACATAACTATGTATGTATATACTAATGCATGTGTGTGTATTTGTTTAAATATAACTATTATCTGTGAGTGTGTGTGTATGTTTGTGTATATCACTATTATATTTATCATCCCTTCTCTTGGAGACAACTAGAGCCCAGAATGTAGATTTCACTGGGTGATGTGCATAGAGTCAATGGATTTAGCAAAAACACATTCCTAAACAGAATGACCACACTGAGCTGAAACGAGCTGCTTGTCAATGTGCTAAACCAGGAGGGGTGAACCTGGATGGTTGTTGGAAACAGGGCTCGACCAGAACTTACGAGAGGAAGCCTTCTGTAAGTCTAGAGTCACAATCAGAAAGAGGAATGGATACCCATAGTGAAGGTGGTGGAAAGAAGTGAAAGAGGGAAGACAAAGTGCAGAATGGGATTTCAGGGTTCTCTGTGCAGCAAAACTTAGCCTCAGTCTGACCAATACACTTGGTTGATTTCTAAAAATTTCATAAGGCACAAAGGCTTAGATACCTCATCCATCCTCTAGGAAGTCTCCTGTAGGCCATGTTTCCTGCCCACCCCGAATTCCCTTAAAGTCTGTGTTCACTGTGTTGGTAGCAAGCAGTGTAGGTAAAGGGGGAACTAGATGTAAGGCTGGAAACTCGGCAGCGAATAGCTCAGAATCTCTGCACTCCTGAAACTCAAATGGCACAGGAGACAGGTAGTGATGGTGATGATGATGTAACAAATGGACTCCAGTGACCAAACAACTGTTCACTCTTTCACTTTTGAATGTCATCCTCTATTGTCTCCCCCTCACTCTCCAATGACCTCCTCAGGCTTCCTCTGACACACCGAGAACCCTCCATCCTCCAGACCTTTGCAGGAACTATTACTTCAGCCTGGCACATCCTTCATTCCTTTGCCCCTTTCAAGACTTTGCTCAAATGTTGACTTCCCAGCGAGTCCTTCCTCACCCACCTTATGTGAAGTCACAACCGTTCCTCCCCAACCTTTGCCAACTCCATGCACAAACGCAAGCACAGGCTTTACTTATTTTCCTCTCTCTTCTCCTCTGGAATATAAGCCCATCCACGGTAGGGATTTTTGTGTGTCCACTGCTGAATCACTAATACCCGGCACATAGTAGATACTCAATAAATATTTACTGAATGAATGAATTCAGATGGCAATGAATAATTGCTGCTACAAATAACAGTAGAGAGAGTAGAAAGAACAGGATGTCCTGTTTGGAGAGCTCGGCTGGTTTTCTGCTTCCAGGAGGGCCCTCATCGTGTGCAGTGTAGGAGGGAGGCTAACGCGGAGGCCCCTGTGGGAGTGGCCTTTGGGCCCCTAACTTTTGTGCAAGGGTGATTCTTCACACACCCTTGTCTTAACCAAGACTGAGGCTGTTTCCGGCAACAATGCTTCAGACCAAGGCTGCCCAGCATCTACTTACTGTCACATCCTTTAAGATACATTCCTTTTTGTTCCGAAACAAAACACAGTAATGCATTTTATCAGTCCTAAACATGTGTCTTGCATTCAGAAAGAATAGCATTTTCCTTTTCCCCAACAGTCATCTGTGGTGTTAAACTGCATATAATTAAATTAAAAGCATCCATGAACTATCTGGAATATAATGCTTTGAACGAACCTCAAATTATTGTAATTAAAGCTGTTGAGACCTCATAGTATAATGGGTGATCAACAAATAGTGCCCAGCAAAGTGATAACATACTATTAGGGATACTGCTCTTCATGGTAGGGGATGTGCATAGGAGACCCAGGATTAAAAAAGGGGAGAGACTACAAATGGAGCCGTGTCCAAGAGCGTTTTGGTGCAGAATTTCAACTTATCACTATTACTACAGGATTTCCTTTGCAGCTTGGCAGGCTCTAATGGAAGCAGCTTGTTTCTAAAATGGAAATAATACCTACATTTATCAAGTGCTTTCCAAATTCCAGGCATTATTCTAAACACTTGACATATACTACTAGTTTGCTTAATCTTCATGACCACCCTCAGAAGTGTGTACCATTATTGTCTCCACCGTGCAGGTGAGGAAACTGAGGCACAGGACAAGATGTAAGTTGAACGTCTCTGATCCCGAGACTAGGAGTGGGTGGGCTGCGATGTGGCTGTCCACACTCTGCCCTCATTCGGGTCTCCAGCCCCCACTCCACTGCACTCCCAAGACCTCTGCACCGCTGGCCCTCCTCCCTGTAGAGCATCTGCTGGTTGCGCAACGCCTCCTCCTACCCCACTGGACATTCAGGTGGGGAGACAGGGGTGCGTCCAGCTGCGTTGGAGGTATAAAGAAAAGAAATGAATGAGGCATTTGTTAAAGGAGCTCTCTGGGCCAGCATTAAGGGCAGGAAAAACTAAAGTGTTTTTCCTACTCTCACAGACTACTCAAAGCGACGCTTCTGACACCAGGTGAGTAAGGATTGTTTCCCCCCACACACCAAGCAATTCTCCAGTGGACAACCACTGACCGCCCCCTAATTCAGTTCTGTGCCGGTGCTATCTGCCTACAGATGGTGTCAGATCCCACAGGTTAAGGGCTCAGTCCCTCAAGACTCCCCCTACTTCAGATGCCAGTTGCAAGGCCCAGTTGTGACCCGTGCTTATGACCAACCAGCTATAAAACAGGGTTCCCACAACCCCTTCTTTGGGTTCGATTAATTTGCTAGAGCAGCTCACAGAATGGATCAGGGAAAGACTTTTGTCTGCCCGTTTATTATAAAGGATATTACAACGAATATAAATGACCAATCAGATGAAGAGATGTACAGGGCAAGATATGTAGGAAAGGGTACAGAATTCCCATGCCTTCTCTGGGCACCACACCCCCCATGCCCTCCATGTGTTTAGCAATCTTGGAGTTCCTTAAACCTTGTCCTTTCGGGCTGTTATGGAGGCTTCATTACATAGGCATGATTGATCAAATCATTGGCCATTGGTGATCAACTCAGCCTTCATTGCTTCTCTCCTTGGAGGTCAGGGGGTGCTGAAAGTTTCAATTCTCTAATCACATGGTGGTTGTTTCCCCTGGAAACCAGCCTTCATCCTAATACTATCCAGGAACCCACCAAGAGTCAACAATTAGAACAAAAATGCTCTTATCTCCCAGGAAATTCCAAAGGATTTAAGAGCTCTGTGTCAGGAAGTAGGGTCAAAGGCCAATTATTAGAATTGGGGACAGAGATCAAATGTGTATTTCTCATGATATCACAATGCCACAGCCAGGCACTTTGGCATATCCACTCTCCCACTGTAGGCCCCACAAGGGCAGGGACCATGACTGCTTTGTGCAGTGAGACCCCAGAGCCTTGCACAGTAGCCAGTATTCGAGTAGGTACCAGCATGTGTTGGACAGATGGGTCTCTACACTCATTCTGTGAGGTAGGTAAGATTATCCCTATTGAATAGTTGGTAAAACTGACTCCCAGAAAGGACAAAAGACTTGTTCAAGGTTCCACAGTCAATTAGGGCAAAGCTGATATTTGAAACCAGGACTGACTGAACATCAAGGTCTATGTTTTCTCCAACACAGAACAGGTGGTGGAGGTCATGGGGTGGGGGAGTACCAGGCTGCCTCAACTGAAAAGTCTCATTATAGTTTGTTTCATTGGTGAAGGCTTAAAAGTCTGGGCCTCGTAGGATCTGTGAGGACATAGATAGAGATATACAAAAGGCCGGCCCTGGCAGTCTGGGGTCATTATGGCCAAAGAGGCGAGGTGGGTGACCACAAACAGCTCCAGGAAGCTGCTACTTTTTCTGATGCCTTTTATCTTAACCCCAGGTAGCTCAGAGCGCTATCTACAGAAAAGCACTTTGTGCACTTAAAAGAGCCTGCCAGCTAATACCACTTCTGAGCTCTTTGATGCACAGAAGAGTCCACATCCTCCAATAAGGTTTCAGTACCTGCATCTTGAGAGGCATGCAACCCTTAGCGGGATGCAGGGCTCAAAAACAAGCCTTGGCAGCTTCAGAGATACTGTAGTTCTGACCGCAGGAAGAGCAAAGGTGCAGTCCTGAAGCCCCAAACCCACATGCATCACAGGTTCCTTCCCCAAAGATGACACCCTTATCTTTTGACCATCCAGAACCCTTAACTCAAATCTTTCCTACCTGGATAGTGTCTTTCCCAATTCCAATTTCAAAAGGTACTCAGGAAACATTAACTGAACACCTCAGTTTCCACCTTCAGCACATTTACCTATATGTCCACAGGGGTGTGACCTTCAGAACTAAAATTGCCCCAAACCACCAGCATGTGCTTCCAAGACAGGCAGAGCTACCTCTTCTCTGGAGACCTAGGTGAGTCTGCATTCCACCCCTGCAAGACCTGGAGAAAATTACTTTGTCTTCTGCAACCAAAAAAGACTCTTCTCCAATATGGGGGACAATAAGCAGCTACCTTAAAGGTGGTTACATCATTTATTTAATCATTCCTTCAACTCCCTGATATGAAAAGTTAATACTTTGCCTTATGTTTTGAAGTCTATCTTCTCCTACATTCTCAGGAGGTTTATACCATCATCAGTCCCTTATCTCCCATGTCTTTTCACCCTCTCTGTCTCAAATTGATCTTTCTTGTAGGCAAGTCTCTTCCACTGTGAAGAGAAGGAAGGAGGAAAGAAAGGAAGGGAGGGATGAAGGGAGGGAGGGAGGGAGGAAGGAAAGAAACTTTGTCTCTTTTATTATCTGTTTTCTTCTTAGCATCCAAACTTCTTAAAAGGTATGTCTATAACTGCTAAGTCCATTTCTTCCCCTCCCAACTGGCTTCCTCCACCAATATAGCTTGCATAAAATTAATACTCTCTGTGCCACTAGATCCAATGAAGAACGTCTAATCTTCTCTTAGACCTTCCAGCTTCACTATCTCCTCTCTTCTTACTAAAGCATCCTCTCCTCTTTTCTTCCCTTGACCCCTACACCATCTCACCTGGCTTTCCTCCTACCTCTTCACCTGTTCCCTCTTCATCCACCTCTGCTAGCCACTGAATTTGGAAACCCTCAGGCTTACTGCTCAGTACCATTCTCACTCAATCCTTTCCTCAGGGAAGTCTCTAATAGGATGGAAGCTTCAATTATTGTAAATATCCTAATGACTTCCTACTGTCCC
This sequence comes from Cheirogaleus medius, assembly GCA_008086735.1. NCBI lineage: Eukaryota > Metazoa > Chordata > Mammalia > Primates > Cheirogaleidae > Cheirogaleus > Cheirogaleus medius. The sequence continues at coordinate 20,086,037 of VBSM01000949.1, read as the reverse complement.
AGCCTCTCCTCTGGACGTCCAGATCCAGCAATGTAGCTATGCAGCAGTAGGGAAAGTAGTTACTCTCTGTGAGCATGATCCCTTAAACAGGGGCCATCTGCCAGTTTTTAAAGGTGGTCTGTTAACACAATGATTGTTAGGAGATAAAGAAAAGATGCTAGGGGAAGCAATGTGAATACATTTAGTCAAGGGTGGCACAATTTTATGTAGTTTGCTCCTCCATCAAGGACCAATCTCCCCTCCTAGCCTGGTCCCACCCCAAGACTGATGGCAGAGCCAACTTATGTCTCTATTTCAAATTCATATGTCCCAATATCTTTTTAGTATTTCCATGATACTTGAGTGGCACCTCAGACTCAACAGGTCCCAGCCAAACTCATGGTCATCTTACCTAAACCTGGCCCTTTCTGGCATCCTCGTGCTCATTGAATCCAGTGGGGTAAGCCAAAACCCTATGAGCCCTCTTGACACTTCCTTCACCTTTATATCTATATATCCCAAATTCACACGCACTTTATCTATGGACTTTCTCTAATTCTGTATACATCCTTCCACCCCCTTACTTGAATATAGGACTCCATGACTGCTCATTTACAATACTGCTACAGCCTACGAACTGGACTCTTTGGTCTGGACCCTTCCCCATTTTCTGGACACTGTGGGTCAAGGGATCTGTAGGTGGGGAAAAATCCCACTTTATTTGCATTAACCCCTAACTGAAATTTAGCATGTCCTTTAACTATGAATGTAGGCAATGAAACACAGTAGTATCAGTAGTACATGTGTTTGTCACCAATTATAGAAACAAACATTATGTCATATTACAGTTGTTGAAAATATCCTGAAATGTGATTTATACTCATCACTACTTAAAAATTATGATAGTTTTTAAACCTGCCACCAAAGACTGTTATTTAAGGCATTGATGATGAAGTATGTACACAGCAATATGGTGGTAAATGTTTAACAACTGGCTCTTGGGGAGAAAAGTCCTAATTTTTAATGTTTCCAATTTCCACTGTGTACATACTCCTACCATGGCTGCATTTGAACTGCCAATTAGGTGACAATGAACATAGATTTGGAAAGAGATCTGCAGGATCAGCTTTTACAAGCTGGTAAGAATGAGGTAGCTCCAGACACATATGCATATATATTACTCTATCACAAATGTTTCATTAATATTTTGACAAATGTAACATAATATTATAGTATATAACTATGACATTGTTTAAGTGGGTTATATCATAATTTTAAGTATTTTAATCTATGCATCTGGACATACTGTCTGAGATGGGGTTCACAGGCTTCAGCCGATTGACAGAAGGTTTCATGGCACACACACACACAAAGTTAACAACCATTGCTATTCTCCAGATTACTGTCGCAAAGAGAAATCTAATTAGGACTGACACTGCCATATTCAGATACCTGCCTCCCAGACACACCCTGAATCCTGTTAAGGGCTTCCCATTCTCTTAGGATAAAACCAAAATCCTGCTCATGGGCTATGAGGCTCTGTATGGCCAGGCTAGTGTCATCTCCCCTCTCCCTTGCCTAATGATCTTCACATCCAAAACCCACAGTTGACTAAAGCCTCGGGAACACCCCCTCCCCAAGCCCTGCTTACTTGAGAATCATGTCTGTTGATCCTGTGACCAGCCATGGGAGCTGAGAATCATATCTCAAGGCCTCAGAGTTGCTGGCGACTGCCCCATCCATGGCCACACTACTCACACTGCTACACAAAAGCACCCTGTCACCTTGGGCATCTCTCATTCCAAGATACAATGGAACTTTTTAATGGTTCCCCCCAAACACTTTGAGATCCTCTTAAAGTGAGGATTATTAAGGAGAGAATTAAAATTCCCAAGGATTACAGGAAGCTTTCCAATGCTTTGCCCATAGCCATACGTCTCCTTACTGACAAGATCCTCTCATTTTCTCCTTCTGTTTGGCACAGGTTTGTCTCCTCCCTGACTTTAGCAAAGGAAAAGGACAGGTTTTGCCTAATGAGCTGCTGTCCTAGGCCCTCAACCACTCTATCTCTGCTTATTGCAGGTTATTCTTTTGTTGCACTATGTGTGTTGTTGCGTACAGATTCAAAAGGTTGTCTCTGGATCACATTGCATTTAAAAATAGGCACTATGTCCTCAGCTGGAAGGGGAAAAGATTTCTTCCTTCAATCAACGAAGAAGAGTTGTCAGCAACTAAGAAATTCCTAATCACTGTTGGCAAACATGAGACTGTGCTGAGACACGAGGCGATGGCAGGCTTCCACCCTGAGGGATGCTGCCCTTAATAGATGGGCTTATGGAGAATGAACTGAGATGTCTTAAAAGTAAGTCTATGTATCAGTTAATCAAAAACCTGTCTCTTTTTTTTCCTAACAGGCACCTTATATGTATCTTGAGAAAGCTGTAAATTGTGCTAATCCACTTCTTTTACTGCTGTCCAGAAAGAATTATTTTTGTTAATGGCATGGTAAATCAGGAGACTTGTTAGTGAAACGGCTCAGAAAATGGGTCTTGAAAATGAAAGCTATAATATTTGTCAGATTTCCAAATTCCCTCTTGGGAACAAAGATGGTAACCATAACATATTTGCTAAATCCCATCACTTTAATACATTTATGTTGCTTGAGATATGGGATGCTAAGGAAGGTACATACATAAATCAAGGATAAAAACATAAGACCAAATCCAAAGATAGATATTATGGTTGTAAATTCAGAACCTGATTTCAGGGTTAGTATTCTGATAGATTTGAGTGTCATCACTTACATGCTTAAAGAAGCTGCTCTGCCTCCTTTATAACCCCCAAGCGAATTCTTAATGATAATACGATCTTACTTACCGCCCTCGCCCTCTCCTCTCCTGTATTTCCAAGTCAAATCCTCCTCAGCCAGAAACTCACTAGCTTTCTGCACAGCACAGGTCGAGGCTAAGCTGCTTGCTTTACTTATTTTGATCCCTTTCTGGAGGAAAATAACCTGAGAGTTTCTCAAACTCACTCATGTTCAGAGAAATGCATGTGAAAAAATATACACGCATACACATATCTACAGATACCTGCTTACTTTTTTGCACCTACCTAGAAAAATCACTGTTACACAAGACAGGTACACAGATGCTCACTTAAGGAATATTTTTAATAGTGAAAAATAATATTAAAAAGGTTGAGTAAATTAATTTTTGGTAGACCCACACCATGGATATGATATAGCTGTTAAAATGAATAAGGTATTCCCACATTTACTAACATGAAAAATGTCTAAAGTACATTGTTGACTAAAATAATACCCTCCACTTCTAGGAATGAGAGGAAGGGACAGATTTAAAAGGTAGTAGAAGTTTTATCTGTGATTATTTAATGTTTATTTTCCATCTGGCTTAAAATCTCAGTGTATCACTTACTTACTGGGTGAGTTTGGGCAGATTGTTTGACCCCGTTTTGCCTCAGTTTTCTTATCCACACAATGAGGACAAACATCCTCACTGTGTGTAAAAGTCTCACCTGTGCCTGGCATACAATGGGTGCCCACCAAGTACTAAAAGGCTTTCCTTTGTCACCCTGTCAACATCTCTCATACACACACATAAGCACAAAAAATAAATAATTTTATGCTCCCAAGGGTAGAGAAGGAAGCTTCTTTCCGGTGGCTCTCCTCATGCGCTTACTACTCGCCTTTTCAATGTGTGCTCACAAGCTCTCCCCCCTCCCCTTCTTGGCACCCTTCTTATTTCATCTCTGACTTGTCTGCCGTAAGGCTTCAGCTCTGATAGCATTGTGGAAAAGCATAAGGCATTCAGTGACAATTTTTGACTAAGTGTCTCCACAAAATCAAATGATATTATATCTGTAATTCCCTAGAAAGTAGACGGAGATATATCAAAGCCTGTTAGATCTTGCTTAACAGAAATACAGGGAGATGGAGATCTTAGAAAATGAGCTCCATTATTTCAAAGAGAACAAAAGTAAATCATTTCATGCATATAATAATTTAGCAGTTCTACACAATCATGAAAACTAGAAAGAAGGGGTTTTTGGAATTACCTCAGCTCACTTCGTTTTGCAAACGAGGAAACATGCAGAAAGGTCAGAGGGTTTGCTCAAGGTCACTGAGCTAGTTAGCTGGAGACCGAAGACAGACCCTGTGACTTTGACTCTACTCTTTCTCTCCACCCCATTGTGGCCCTTGCCTAGAGCTCAGTAAGAATTGCATTTGGGAGACACTGTAATTGGGGAACATTCTGTCTGTAGTTAATAAGTTGACCCTGGATAATAAGCAATTCCCTTTGATCATTTTAAGGAAAAGAACACACAGTTTGAAAATGACCTGAGATATTATTGAGAACTATGTCTTAAGTTCAGAAAAGCCTAAATAAAGTTTGTTAAAAATCCCCAAGAATATTTCTATGTATCTAGTTGCAAGCATTTGCCTTTTAGCAGTTTTCCTACACATACAAAGTGTTCCATTATGGCTTCTGAGGGGTCAGATTTGAGGATCATCTGTTCTTTCACCCTTTATAAGAAACAGGAAGAATGTTTTTTTCTTCTTGCAAAACATAGAGCCTTGAGCTTGAGGCTTATCCTCGAACCCACAAGGAGGGATCTCCAAGATAGAGGGTCAATTCTTGTATCCTCCTGGGATCCTTAGCACCAGAAATCAAGACATGGGGTCATTTTTACCTAGATGGTTTTGCAGTTGTTTCTTCTCTATAGCGTGTGTTACCCCCATTCATCTACTCCAGTAAGGAATGGTGTGCCTCTGACCCTTCCCCTTGACCTCGGAGCACTCTGCTTTTCTTACTCTGTTCTTTCCAGCTCCTAGACCTCTCCCCATCGCTGATGCCACCCAAACTGCTGAAAAGGAGTATCTTACTTCTTCAATCAAAACACACTTTATTTTCTCTTCTCTTGTTTTCCCTGGAAAAACAACCATAAAATTTCAACTCCTTTTTGTATTTTGGGCAAAAAATAAAAGGTTGTTTGTTCAAAAGGATTAAAACAAATAAAAGCAATTATAGCAGGTTACTTAACAATCTGGCCAATTGCTGCATTTTTATGTGGCATTTGGAACACTGGTTGTGTAGATAAATCTGGCAACGTCTGTTGTCAGTAAAAGCAGTTTAAGTTTTTTTGTTGAAAAAAAAGGCATAGTCCCAAATGCAAAGGCTTATACTTAGAAAATAGAAGTTACTTGTCATTTGGACTGAAAACTTCATCAGTCTTGCTCTCTCAAAGATAGCTGTTTTCTCTGTTACCCCTAGTTGTCTTGGATTTGACACTCATGGTGATTGCTACACCCACATTGGAGTACTCCTCGCTGGAATATGCCAGAGCCTATTATTCTTTGCAAATTTCTCTTTATACACTATATTCTTCAGTTACATTTTGTCCTTTTTTTGTGTCAGAATGAAAGCCTTGTGTCTCTGTGGGCCTCAAATTTCACTGCTGGAGAAATACAACTGCATTTCACTCATAATTGTTCCACCTGAGTTCTAAACACGAATACACAAACTCTTCAGCTTTCCCTGCCTCAGAAGCTTGGGAACCACCTCTGCTCAAGACTTCAGTATTTAACCAAGGTTCTGAAAGTTTGGACAGGAATTAAATGAAACCTTTCCTCAAATTTCTCTCTGTTACTCCACTTCTCATCACTAATTGCCTCAGGAAAGGGATAAGGTTACTAAAAAAGCAGAGAGAGAGAGGTCAAGAATAAAACCTTTAGAGTTTTAAAAATCTAAATTTTTGTTTTGTTCTGTAAGAGCTCATATATTTATATTTCAAATCCTAAATCTTAGTCTGGGTATAAATTATGTGCCTTCAATGGCAGATAGGGAAAAATGGATTGTGATCCAGGACACCCCTCCTATTGTCCAGGTAAAGACTCTCTGGGTTGGAAGGAAAAGGATAAATACAGCAGACATATAAAAGGGGATATCTTAATGGTTCCTTACGAAGGGGCACTGGCACATCATCTCTTTGAGCTGCATCTCCAAGTCCAGTTCAGGAAGGAAGCAACACAATGGTCCCTGCATGCTTTGAGAAGGGACTGGAAGACTGGAGAGAGAGCTGGCAGACTTGAATCACTCTTGAGCTCAGAAGGAAGAGAAGACTGAAGACCAGATGGGTTCACTAACGTCTCAGTGGATGCCAGAGTGCCTCCCACCCACCATGTGCCTTATAAACTCAATGAAATTAGACAGAAACCTAGGGAATTATGGAGGCAATCAAAGGACTTAGCTAAAGTTTCTACCAACTGGTACCAAAGGTGATCAAAACAGAAATGTACATACAATGATAAAAGACAAAGACAGTCACCTTATTTGCACACCAGAGTTTGTAAACAGGAGAGTAATACCTTCTACACACATCCTTATTTCTCTGTCTGATATAGTATAGCACACCCATGAAAGACTGGCAAAGCCATGCCTTTAAGGCAGAACTTGGACTCTCCTAAGACTTTTCCTTCAACAAAAGCACCGTTAGAAATCACCAGACTATGAGAAGAGTTCCAAATCAGACTCTCACGCTCAGTCCCAAAATTATATTTTTATGAAGTCTTTTTGACTCTGACTCACAGAATGACATTCCTGCTTGTCATACTCATATTTGGGCATCTCTCATTGCAGTCCCCAACTATCTGCCATTGGCCCTGGTCCCAGCTCCACACAGGCCCCCTGAACTACATTTTGGTATCCTGCCCAAACATACTTTTCTGGCATTTTTTTGGTTCTGGCCTCATATATCTGCTTCTCCACCGACAGCTTGAACCAGCCATGCCACTCTGCACAGCTGTGAGATGCCAAGGACAGGATTTGGACAGCTGCTGGACTTCTAATCATCAAATGAGGAGAAAGGCCAAAGCCCCTACAAATTTAGTTACTTTGTTCTTGGGAGTCACCAATCAACTTTATAATCTAATCATCTCTCTCTTCTGCACATGGCCCCCCATCCTCTTGGGTTGCAAGACCTCCCTCCTACCAACAACTATTATACTGCGTTGCTAATAGAGAGAAGGATGCATGGAAATGGGGGCTGAGCGTGAAGGTAGAGGTTCCTTCAGAGACAGACACAGTGAATGTGCAAAACAAGTTCACACTCTCTGCTGCTACAACTTTTGGGATACTGGATGCCTTGTGCTTTCTATTGATGCTTTTCCTTTACATCTCTAGATGAGGAAAGATGGATAAGGAGAGAAAATCCTCCATGGATGTCTTTTAAGTAAATAGCTATGAGTAATTCTGTTTAAAATAGGAATTAAAATATGGATTTAGGTAAGGCGGATAATCAACTTTGAGGAACTTGTGAAAATTCTTTGATAACTTTATTTTTCTAAATTTCTTAATATGTTTTTCAATTTACATACAGCTCTTTTAATCCCAATCGATGCTGATGGATCATCAATTCATAGTCTTTTCTCCTCTATTAGATATATACTCTGGGAAATCATGCTTAGTCATATAGCTTTATCACTTGCTATGCATCAAGGGAAGAAGCAGCAAGAAGGACCCTACCAAATATTATTTACCCCACTATTCCCTGGGGTGGTATTTCATATATATGGTGTCTCCTAGTCCACAAACTGATGTGAAAAGGCAATATTAAATCCACTGTTTTTCATATGGGGAAACCAAGGAAGTGGTTCATACAGGAGAACTAGAATCCAAATCCATGATGATGTGATGATCTGAAACTCAAGTGTTTTTCTTTCTTTTTTTTTAACAGCTTTATTGAGGTATACTTAATATGCAATCAAAACTGTCCATGTTTAATGTATGTAATTTGGTATGTTTGACATATGCATATACTCCTGATACCATCACCACAATCAGTGTAATAAGCATATCCATCACCTCCAAAAGTTTCCTTGTATCCCTCTGTGGAGAGAGAGTGTATGTGTGTGGTGGGGGGGTAAGAACACTTAAGGTGAGATCTACATTCTTAACAAATTTTTAAGTGCACAATACAGTTTTGTTAACTATAGGCACTATGTTGTACAGCATATCTCTAGAACTTTTTCGTATCATTTAACTTACACTTTATACCCAATGAGCAACATCTTCCCCTCCCCTCCCTTCCCCAACCTCTGACAACCACTATTCTACTCTCTGCTTCTATAAGCTTGACTATTCCATATACCTCATTTAAGTGAAATCATGTAGTATTTGTCCATCTGGGATGGGTTTATTTCACTTAACATAATATCCTCCAGGTTTATCCATGTTGTCACAAATGGTAGAATTTCCTTCTTTTTGAAGGCTGAATAATATTCTACTATATGAACATATTACATTTTCTTTATTCTTCTTTTTATCCTATACCACACCTAAAAGACTTACAGTGGCTGCAGGAGCATTTGAGTTATTCTCTAAATTTCCATTTAAGAGAAAATTGAGAAATTCATATTCTATCTATATATTGGCATTAAAAAAAATAAGTCTGAGCTGCTCAAAGATTCCAGATAAACATTATGGTTTGAGTCTTGGGTGCTATGAAAGTCAGTAATTTGGGAAGAGAATACCTTGCCTTTTCCTGAATTCTGAGACGAAGTTCCAATAAGCAAGACTGCATGGGTATGTGTTTTGCAAAAAATAAGTAATTGCCCCTCAAAGACAATTATTCAAATTCAGGTTATCCTCATTTTTTTTAACTCTCTATGTCTTCATGGTGCTATTCCAGCACCATAGACCACATGTCTTCCAAGGTAACTGAAGCTGAGCTGAGCCTAGTAGACCTACCTAAGGGCGAGAGGAACTGGCCAATAAACAAGTAACTTTATGTTGCTTTTGAGTTTCAGGAACTCCTACTCCTTTTTTCCCCCTTGTTTAGTGGTATAAAATGTACCAAATGAAGTCAAAAAGAGGAAAAAGGAAATAAGATGCTTGAAAATGCACATGCTGGATTTAAGTAATTAAATACAGACTGCAAATGAGTAAAATAACCAAACTCAACATGACTCTGGGTTTCTCATCTGAGACTCCTAAATCCCAGAACAAACTTTAATTAGCACAGGATCAGTATTCCTTTGGGCATTAGGTAAATCCTGTTCTTTTTCTTTTATGTAATGAGGTGTGCAGTTGTTGAATGGCATGACCAAGGACAAGAAATATGCAAATGTATGTAAATATGCCCCAAATCATGTATAACTGGCCAGAACCCATTATTTAGAAGAATTATCTAGGATTAATGGTTCTTAACTTTTATGGGTCATGAGCCCTTTTGTTAATGTGATGACACTTTTGTGAAATGTGCCCACACTTAAAGCATATTTTCATATATTAGGAGGTTAATGGGCCTCCTAAGGTCCATCCCTTGGCCTTCCTTCCACAGATTCCAAGCTAAGAACCCCAGTTTATGATTTGGGTATCACTTGGGGATCTCTTCACTAACGAGAAGTCCTTTTGGAAGTAAACAGCCACCACTTTGCCTCAGGTTGGCCATGAGACCCATTGAACTGGGTCTTGACAAGAAAATCAAAGAGTTGTAAAAGAGACCTAGCCCCCTGAATGGGACTCAACTCCCTCATTCAATAAAGAAGGCCTTTTGGCCTGCTCTCAAATTTTGTTAACCCAAAATAAATACATAAATGAGAAAGCTTCGGAAAATTATTATTGACAAGCTAGAAAGACAAATATGCAATAGTTAACAATCAGTCTGCCCATCTTTTAATCAAAATGGCACCAACCACATCCACTAAAGTAAAGATATGATTTCATCTGAGTGTGGTAGGCCCCTGGTAAACATCTGCTTAGAAAATAGATGCTCTCTGCCTACACCAGAACATCATGATAATGGAGCGGTTCTACTGTTCCTACTTAGGAGTCAATAAATTGTCCAATTCTGACAGCCAGAAGCCTGGTAGTGTGTTTCCATAAAGCCAAAATCTATAACACCACAAGATAGACAGAGACATATATTAGAAATGAAAAATCTACCCTTTGTTCAGACTTCCATTTGTAAAATCAAATTCAGTAGCCACAATGTTGTTTTTCTTTTTTCTAAAAGCACAGAAACATTTTTGTTCTATTTGAAAAATGGCTTTGTTAATTATAAAAGCACAAAATCCCATACTGAATCAAAGACTGAATAGGAGAAAATGTACGGAATGAGCTCTCTCTCAGAAGTCACTGATGGAAATAAACGGGTCCAAATGAATTAGTACTAAACAAGAGTTTTTCATTTATTTCTCGTTTATTACAAGGTGGAATTAGCAATGTTGGAAAAAGACTAAAGTGATGTGTTTACCCTGATAGCATCCCCTTAACGACTAGCTGCTTCTGGAAGTTAATGAGCTTTCATAACAAACTGCTGAGCACGTCTCGATATTAGGGTTAAAAGCCCATCTTATGGTAAATTACTCTAGACTCTAATTTGGCAAGAGTAAATGATTTGTAGTCCAAGTGGGGATTTGGTGCCAAGCTCCTAATTTGGGCTGTATACAATATTTCAAGACCAACTTTCATTACTATCAATTTACAAATGAATTATGTGTAAGCAACTGAACTGTACAACAAAATATAACATATATTAGACTTTTTTTGGATCACTGTTTAACTTCATCCCCTTATAAACAGCATGGTAGACCACTCAGTGCTTTTGAAGATGCTGAAGGCATATTTTTGGGAGATATTATTGACTGGTCCTGTCACTCCATGTTCATCTACTGTTCTCTTAGTGGACTTGCTGGGTTTGAACAGTCCTGAGAGGTACAGAACTTAGAGGTCAAGTGAGAACTCCGGTGGCAGATTGCCTGGGTTGGAATCCCACCTCTCCCAAGTTCTAAATAACTCTGCTTTCTTGGGTGAATTACTTTAACCTCAGTTTCTTTAGCTGCAAAACGAGAATCAAATCTGTGCTCACCTCCCAGGGTTATTGTGAGTATTAAATAAAACGATCCATTTAAGCACTTAGCACAGAACCCAGCACATGCAAATATTAGCTAGAATGTTGCTGCTGTGGCTTCTTCTAATAATAAAGAGGAAGAGAAGGAAGAAGGAGGAGAAAGGGAACAGTAAGGAGGGGAGAGAAATGATATTTCCTGAGCACGTATCTGTTGGGATGTGTACTTGATGTTTTCAAACACATAGATTTAAAGAATACTACACCAAAAGTAAAATGAACAACAGCAGAAATTGCTGAGTGCTATACACACCCTTTCTATAGTCTACAACTTCAGGAACATAGCATGTGGGGGCCACCACGAAGGCTCAAGGCATCAAAACTGAATAGCACCACCCTCAGACCTACATAAGGGAAAGCCTCTGGTATTTAGAGGTGACCAGAGTAAACAGAGCTGTTTCAGGTACCCCAGTCAACCAATGTCTTTGTTCATTTGTATTTATCACGTTTACGAACATCAGATTCAAAATACCTATCAGAAACGCTGACAGCCAGCCAACCACCCAAGAGAAAACGGGTATGGTCAGCCTGGTTCCTTACTTTGTGGCCAACTTTTCTCCTCCAACAGTAAACCACAGTTAAAATGAAAAGAAAATGAAATACAACCACATCTTTAAATACTGAGCAAGGTGGACACTGCTGTATGGACATGTAGCTCTTAGACTTTGGCCAACCTTGGAATGTTTTCTGATAACCCGGGCTGCATCCTCTGCTATTTCTCCAGATCTCAGATGGGAAACACCAGCAGGGAATTGGAAAGAGGGAGGAGAGTTAATTTGGGGACTGTATTTTCCTGCCCACATCTTTGTAAACAGATAACCCAGTTAGAATAGGCCACAAACTTTGCAATCAGCCTAATGGAACACACACACACACACACACACACTAGCTGGGGCATGTGTTTCCCCACAGCCTAGCCCGGCTCTCCAAACCCATGCAGGCCAATCTGTGGCACTTATTTACAGTAACCCCCCAGCTCCTATGGACATTTACACTTATAATTCCTATCCTAGAGTGGGAAGAGACTTCTACAATCAGACCCAAGTAACTCAGACGCTACCTAGCCCACATCAAGAAGGTTGGCCTGCATTTATGGCCCACCCTACTATTATCCCTTCAGCCTCACATGTTGATTTTCTTTGAAATGATGGTTGGAGAGTAATAACTAGAAGTATAATCACATCATCACATTTCAAGCAACCCTATATTGAAAGCAGAGCTACAAATTTAAGAAACGGTCTAGGGGAAAAAAGAAAGCTTTCATCTGGTACATGAATATTTTAGGTAGTGTAGAAAGAGCTCTGAAATCAGACAGATCTGAGTTCTAATATTAGCTTACAGGTTGTGTGACTCCTACCAAAATGCTTAACTGCTTTGATGCTCTTGTTTTCCAGATTTGTAAACTGGGGAGGATGATATCCACTTCAAGGCATTACTATTCAGATTAAATGAGATGGTGTTACCAGAGCAACCTGGTTTCCAGTAGACAGCCAATAAATGCCAGCCTCGTCTTTCATGGTCCCAGTTCAGACACTGCATCTGCAGTCGATTTTACTTGTAGTTTAGTCATCAAAGAAAGCTTTCTCAACTCAGAGCTACCTGGGGGAGAGAGTGTATCATGACTTTGTGACGGCTCAGTGATATCTTAAATCTGGACCCATGATGGTGACCGGAGAGACCATGACACACATGAGTTTTGTTGTTGACAAGGCAAGCACAGTCCAGCAGTCAGAACACGCTGCAAATGTCTCCCTAGAAGGCTGTGGTCTCTGTCTTGGTAGGCATCAGATCTAAAGAAATCCTACCACATATATGTATACCATGGAGTACTATTTGGCTTTAAGAAACAATGGTGATATAGC